>OY292408.1:6375000-6600000 GCA_958496275.1 Zele albiditarsus
GATGATGGAAAAACTCTACCAGGAATAGTTGGACGGGGGTTGTCGGCTGCTGTCGATCGCGAAGGAGGTCGTAAGCAACGAGAGAAGGGAAATGATGAGCCGTATGAATAATTTCGCGGTGGGCAATTGATTAGAGATATTCTCATTCGCAGAAAGATCTTTATATAATCTCTACATATCTCTGTCTCTATATATATAATCTATATCTCTATATATAAATAATAATAAATGTTGAATGTCCATCATTTAATTTATTATTTATAATTGCGTCGAATTGCCAGTAATGCTCTAATGGGCCAAGAATATTTTTAATGCTGGGCCAGTATGACCTGTTGTAGATTCCTACACGGGCGAATTCATTTCCCAGTCTTTGGCAATATTTTGTTTTGTCTTATTCAGAGTTTCCTTGACATTTGATGAATTATTGGAGCTAGAGAAATAACACGATTACAATATGTTATCTGTCTGTCGGTCAATGCATCTATTATTTATTATTCAGAACTTGGCACAGATGCATTGAGGAGTAACGCCTATGTAAACAACTGAAAAAGAGCACAATATTTTGGATTTTTGATCTATTTCCTGAATCGTGTTATTAAAAAATGGTTTTGACAACTTTATTGAGTATATCAAAAAGTACAAACCAGGAATTTAACATTAAAAAATATTTTTAAAATGACGCGTCTACAGCAGAGTTTTAAGACGATATTTTCTATTTTTTCAACACCAATATCTACAGAAATACGTAGCTCTTTCAAAAAATGTTTATTTTTTACAAAATGGCAGACTTTTAAAAGAACGAATATTGTTTTTTTGCCCACAATTGGAATAAAATCAGCAGTAACTGAAAAAGGAGATCCTACGTATTTCTTTTCAAAATACTGTTGTAATTTGAAATCAAAAATTATTTAAGTTATACTACGTGCCAATTTGAAAAATGTACTTTTGTAATAAAGTTTTCAAACAAAAGCCTTTAAAGTTTTGAGTACAAGCTCACAGTTACGCAGCTGGTCGAATCTCTCCTTGTAAGAAAAGCTTTAGCGACCAGAACAATTCGAATTTAGCGACCACAATTCAACAATGTTAAACAAAAGTGTGGTGTTAATATTACTGTGAATACTTTAATGAATATATATTCATTTATTATAGCGCCGATGCACATGGATATTTATTGTTACAATGTAATGTATATATCTCAAGTGCTAATTTACATTTACACATTTGTACATCTCGTACGGAAGTAACGCCATATCTCATATCTTTGTCACATGACAATTATTGTTGTGCACGCACACGATTCATCACGCGTATAACATTCATACTTATCGTGTGTATTGATACACAAAAATATATATACACGAGTGTGATATATTGCTCAACATGTTTATGAAAGCCCATATTTTTGGATGATGCACAAAAAACTATTTTTTGACCAATTTACATAGGCGTTATATTTACACTCAGTTCACATACATAAACTACATCCGCTCACATATTGTATATGAAATGTCAAACGTTATGTGTCATACAAAAAGGCGAATTTTCACGAGATATGACTATGAGAACTGTCACGACCGAAGCAACACCTCTGCTTTTTGTTATTCAGTTTGTATCAAGATCGAAAGTTTATAAATCCCCATGTTAGGTTTACTTCGGAAATCTGAAATTTTTTTCCGTATGAACTTTTCGTTTACCTTGCGGTTGAAAACGGGTTTCATATTAATATTTTCATTTTTTAACCTTATTGTTTGAAAATTCTGCTTGTCAAAAAAAAAGTTTCCTAAACAAAAGTTTCCCAATTCTTCAATTATCGTCACTATTGTTCTTGAAATACATGCATCAATAGGTACCACAACTTGATCAGCAATACTCTTATTTGCAATGGCATTTAAAGTTATGACACAAGATGGAAGCATGGATTGATGTTTTGTATATAGAAACATAGCTGATCGTATGTTTCTCAACCTGTCAACGTATGTCAACTCAACCAAATTATTCTAAACTTAATCATCAACTTCCATGTCGATCGGGCGAGGTGTAAGAGAACTTCGCTCTATGGCATATACTCCAAGTGAGGTCGAAAAAGAAATATTTATCTACAATTTCAATTGTCTATTCTGAATTATAAACAATTTGGGAAAAAAAATCAACCGATACAAATATTATTTCTGGCTAAACCAACAATTAAATTCTAAAGTCACCACGCTGCGAAATGTGAAGATATTTGTATATCAGTAAAAGTTTTCAAGGTATGACGAAAAAAACATTTTCTTTAGGCTCATGCGTTACGCATGCGAATAGCTGAAAATACAAAAAAAAATGAACAAATTCCGTGCAGTTTGATATAATATTATTTAATATCGATAAAGTATCAAAATGCATGTCACTTGATGCATCGGCATTGGTTTAATTTCCACCGCGTCAAGTTCATTCACAGTAAACTAATGATTGACATTTTTCTATCAATGTAACACGATTGGATAACTCCAACTCAACTCGATGTTGTGGTCACTAACGCAACGGACCGATCGCGCAGCGTTCACCAATGTACTCCTCCTCTCTTTGAGAAGTACACACAATAGAAGATAAATTGTACATATACCCATTGCTAATCATCTGTAGGCATTAGGCATCTCGAAATTATACCAAAGTTTTTCCGAAAGATATTCTTCTCAAACGCAATCAATCCGATGTCAACAATCTGTGAATCGGTGACGTTATCTAATACGCCATTCCATTGCATTACTCCTATAATGGCGCGGAGTTATCTAATAAAATTTTTTGGCAGATGATTTTCCCTGTATATCTGTTCGTTTAGTGATAATCTCATCATAAACTATTTCATTATTCTCTATGTTCTCATCTACGAAATCTCACGTGGGATCAAAAAAACGATTTGGCTCATTCAGAGGACTGAAAACTTCACACGGTCTCTGATAACAAAAGGAGTTTTTGACGTACACAAGAAGTTTCAGGACAATATTGAAAGTTGGTAAAAGGAAAGTTTTTTTTTTGTTTCCTCAAAATCGAAAAATTCCGCAATCTACCTGAAATGGATGTCAAAAATTTCTTCATACATTTCTAACAATTATGGGATCGATTTATATCATTTGTTTATCAACTGCGCGCTTATTGTGATTAAATGCACAATTGATTGTGTTGGAAAATATTCATAGGAGACGTATTATATATTGAAGCGAAAAAACAAGAAGTATACCCGAATATAAAAGACGATATACAATTGTATATGATTGATATATAATTCTTTATTCATTTTTGTATAGTTATATACAACTGTACATGGCTCTAGTTGTAAATAGTTGTATATAAGTGCAAATAGTGCTATAAAAGAAGTGAGTAAATTATATATATGTAATCCAAGCTTGTTTTACTGAACTATATATAATTATATATCCAGTTATATATTGATCTGTATACTATCAGAATTTGAAGCATAGCACTATATATAATTATGTATAGTTTCATTCACGTATATGATGTAAGCAAGAAATTAATCGCGAGTTTGGTAAGGATTTATATTGTCTAAGGAGCAAGTTTTATAGATGAAACGTGAGATAATTTTTATGAGTTTCGGACTCTCGGTCGATTGAATGGTCGACGGTAAATTAGTAATCGTTGTCTTCTATCAATCATAAGTAAGGCAATATGTACGAGATAGTCTTACTATGTAAAATAAGAAATTTTCTGAACTTAACTCTTCGGTGATACATGGTTGACTTATAGAGCAAGCTAATTGATGAATTGACCATATTTCTCTGATGAACCAAATGATCGACCGATTTGTGACAAATCAACAGAATCATTGACGTATCAGAGATGTCGGCGGAACAGTCGCCCACATTCTTCTGGTTTACCGATCTGAATCAGGTCGACTGAATGGTCGGCTATAAAGAAATAAGCGTCCCCTATTCGTTCCCTTCATTCTCGATCATTTTGTATAGCGCATCAATAATAACTCGAACAATATGTTCGATATATCTTTCAATATGAAACAGGAATTTGGAAAATCTATACCCATGCAATATTCAGTTGTTTATCATTCCAAATGCTTGAAATAATAGGAGTCTTGATGCCTTGTTTTTTTTTCTCAAATACGTTATTACATATCACCATAACCAAAATTTCAATGGTCGACTCTATCGGGTCAGGATTTAGTCGAATGGTAAAGGCGACTCGACCGCAAGACAATTAGGTCGAGATTGGGTCAACTTCCTGAAACAGTCGTCAGGTGTTCGAGTCAACAATGTTCTACCAGGTATTTTTCCAGAGTATTCCATGATGAATAGCGATACTGGGGATACGGAAATTTTTGCTATGCCACATAATTCCAGGAAAGCTGAAAATAATGGTTATAAAAAATTTTGTGCGAAAATAGACTGATGATGTAGATCAACTTTCCAATATCTGGTAGAAATAAACATTTCCTAATATATAGGACATGCAGCTATCAAGGACTCAAGGATATCAACGATCACCGGTGCTAAGCAACAGTGAGTACCGTTATTACTTGGATGAGTAATCGCTTGTTCTAATGCTGTGACTCTATTTTTGATAACCGTTTTTTTTTAATTATATTTTTTTTGCTATTTTTTTGCGTTCCTCATGCTCACCATAGTGCATAAAATGCAATTAAATTTATGTTTAAATTTTTGTTTGTTTTGACTAAGTCACCGGTCCAATTGTCGAGTTCGAGTCGAGTCGCCGTCGAGGAATCGCACATGTCGACCGTCGAGTGAGAATCGGGTAGGTTCTACCAGGGAAATATAAACATAGATTATTACATGGTTATTTCAATAGTTTGAATTATTTTGATCTTGCTTCTAATAACAACAATTGCATATATTACTGATGATAATTGGACTACCGACCTTTTTCAAATTTATCAGGTGTTTTACAAACATAATTACCAAGCTGCACAATTTGATAAATATTCAGTATGAATTTAATCAAAGAATTTTCCACTTTCTACAATTGTTGTAACATGTATTAAAACTATTTTCGTGCTCGCATGAGAGAACATATCGACGTGTTTAAATATTCAATGTTCAATCATAAAATAGAACTCATGATTAATATGAAAAAAGAATCCTACCATTACTTGAATACAAGTTTTATTTTTTTATTTCTTCAGTAAAACTATTTGTTTATTTTGTTGTGTAGTTGATGGGAGTGTAATTTGCAATTTCTTTTTTTGATCGAATAAATATGTAAATGCTCATGATTTAACACCTTCGATACCAATTCCTGACGTTCACTATCATTGATTTGCACACTTTTTGGGCTCCCTAGTAATTCATACTTTTTCAATCTTTGAGCTCCTTTAGCAATAGTATTTTCGCCAATACGAATCTTCAAAATTTGTACACCTCGAGCGACTTTTAAATTATTGATTATTCCTTGAATGTATATTTTTATTTGTTAATTGATTGTGTTAAGTTCATTGAGTGAATATTGGCATCCTCCTCCCCACTCATCTTTCCTCTCCCAACGGACTCAAAAACGGTGAAACACTTCACATTTATTCCCTTACCTGTCCCAAAAAGAATTAATTATAAAAAAATCTTCTGGTAAAAATTAAACAAATAAATTACTAGTTTTTTATCCTTTCTTCTATCTTACAAATTCAAAAATTGGCGCTTGGTTGCTATATATAATTCTATATTTTTTTATATGATTATATATAAAAATATAAGATTATATTTCAAGAAAGGCCTTTGAATATAATTATATACAAATAAATAAAAATATACTCATATCGAAAAACACTATTAATAAAATTATTGGTAATGCCAGTAATCGTGTCAAAAGTTTGTTTGGCAAGAGTGAGCTCTTGGTCAATAGCAATTGTATTGGGGGTGATTTATGACTTTATGGAAACAGTAACGATTATAATCATAATATAACATTCTGAAGTGTCCGTATACTGAAAATTATCTGGACATTCCATGTGAGAATAGAATATTCTCTTCAATCCATATAGATTAAGTAATCGATAACAAAGGATGGGTGACAGTTACATGTGTAAGATCGAATCCAGGACGTGACATTTTTTTTTCCAATAGATATACTCACAGGATTACTATTGACCAATAGTTTACTTCTGGCAAAATAACTTTTGTCACGACTATTGTCATTACCAACAGTTTTATTGATAATTTCCTTCGATGTGGGTATATAATTGTATATAATCATATAGGATTCTATATTATTATATATGTTTATATCAGACCATTTTTTATATATACTTCTACAGAATCATATATGATCATATTTACGCGGGTATTCAGAAATAGCGAATTATAAAAGGTCAATAAGCGATCGAATGAAATATGACGGAAAGGAATTGGTCCACGTTAAATGTTCATCCATGAGATAATCATCATTTCATTATGTGTAGAAGATAATGTTCTTGTTCCTACTCATCGACTTATGATACGATACGACCAATCGAAATGAACATTACAAATTTTCATGTTCACCAATGTAACGAATGTAGATGTAAAACATGCAATTCAATTTTGAATATTAAATGAAAATGGTTCAAGTTATGAATAGATCATGGAGAAGGTATATATACATGACGCCAACATGAATACAATACGGTTGATCAAATACATTTTCGCCATCATGCGTTCCACTGAAGTATGCAACAAGCAAGATATAAAGTAGAATGTCGGTTGAATTCAAATGTCTCAATCTTGGACTTCCTGGAATAGGAAGTCGAAACCCGTTGTTGACGTCAACATCGGTCTACCACGGATATTGTTGAAATTTATCAGGCTCAACTACATTCATACGAAGAAAACGACGAAAGAGCGTCGCCTCATGTTGTTATTTAGAAAAGATTCAAGAATCATTGTTTCATATTATTCACCCGAACTTATTGTTCATATTTTTGTTTGCTTTTTTTTAGATTTATTCAATTCATCCTCATCAAGCCGCAATTCCAATCACTAGCTTTGTTATCGATCGAGCACGATCCGTATCAATCGCAGTAATTTACTCCTTCAAAACATACTCGGCTCAGAGGGAGCCACTTCAAATAAAATAAGTCGCTCTCATTTCATATATAGCGTTGACTTTATGGAGACGTACACCAGTCAAGTAACTGTGAAATTCGTTGGATGGCTCCACGGTAGTTATCCGCAACGATTTTTCCCATTCATATATGTAGAGAAGACACGTTTACAATAGGAAATATAAGTGCGACCGTGCTGGCCATTTTGAGGAGATATGTCATGATGTTGTGAATGTCAACAAAAGTGTGTTTATAACATGATAATATATATTACCAATCAATATTGATAGAATATAATTTAAATAAAAGACAAGGAGCAAAAGATTGGTTGGTTATCAATAAAGTGACAAACACATAATTGAATATTTTTAAAACGACAATGAATCGCACTGATGGCTTGGTACAGAGACGTAGAGTAGTTAACAGTGCCAATTCAATCGGCCAAGATGGAAATTCAGAGCACGGTGGAATTTACAATGACCAATCGTCTGGTCATGGTGCTGATAATGATGGCAATCTGGTTAAGGATTTAAATTCGAATCCAACGATTGATGAGGACTCGGACAAAGAAACCAGACTGACACTCATGGAAGAGGTTTTATTACTTGGCCTCAAGGATAAGGAGGTTATTATAGGCATAATAAAACGTATAAATGAATCCATATATATATATATATATATATATATATATATATATATATATATATATATATCTATATATATGTATGCATAGGGCCAAAAGATTATTCGGAATTTCGGAATCAAGTATGTTGTTGGTGGGATAAATGTTTAGGGTGGTAACCTCCGACACAACACACGTATTTCTCGTATTGGTATTTACCTCACTAGGATTTAGCGAATTCTAGTCAGTTTTTCGAACATAATTCCCGCAAATATCGATGTATCGTGACGCATTGGCTTAAACCGACCGCCAAATTTATTGAGAATTCGAGTAACCATTTGTTTGCTGCTTGTGTTTTCATAGAATAACGAAATGTGTGAGGAAATATTGATTTTTCGAGGAGACATCAACAGTTGGAAACAGCTGAGCTTCATAGACCCAGTATTTCTAACTAAGCTTGTCTTTTCTACAGAATACTTCACAGAATCGCAATTTCATATGAAGTATTCATATCTTTTTGTGTGTTGTATAGATATTTCCACGTATTCTATGTCAAGAATTTTAGTAATTTTAGATACAAACCAATATGAAATGACATGAAAAATGTAATTTTTTTTATAGGGGTACACATCGTTTTGGAATGACTGTATAAGTTCTGGATTGAGAGGTTGCATTTTAGCCGAATTGGGACTTCGTGGTAGAGTTGAATTGGAGAAAGCAGGAATGCGCAAACGAGGTCTGTTAGCTAGAAAGTTATTGGTTAAGAATGATGCCCCGACTGGTGATGTATTGCTCGATGAAGCATTGAAACATCTCAAGGAATACGAACCACCCGAACCAGTTCAAAGTTGGATTGAATATCTCAGTGGTTTGTAAACAAAAGTGAACCATGATGTCATAATTTATTGTTTCATTTTTATTCATTTCAATATTTATTCAAGGCGAAACATGGAATCCCTTGAAGTTGAGATATCAATTGAAAAATGTACGAGAAAGATTAGCTAAAAATTTAGTTGAAAAGGGTGTACTTACAACTGAAAAACAAAATTTTTTGCTATTCGATATGACAACGCATCCACTGACAGATAATTTGGCCAAAACTCGTCTTGTGAAAAAGGTACGTTGAAATCAGAATATTATTACAATGAGATGGATTGTATGGAAAAAAAATTATCGCGACGCTGGAATTTTAATCAGACGAAACGCTATCTTATCAGTTGTGTTTTGTTAGTTGTTGCGCTACTGGCGTTCCCAATAGGAACTACATGGTACTATCCACGTAATGATAATTTTTTCCAGATCCAAGAGGCCGTTTTGTGTCGTTGGGTGAACGATGCAAGTCGCATGGATCGAAGAATATTGGCGCTTGTATTTTTAGCACACGCTGCAGACGTGTTGGAAAATGCCTTTGCGCCTCTTTCCGATGACGATTATGAAGTAGCAATGCGTCGAGTGAGGACACTATTGGAACTTGATTTCGAGGCAGAAGCCGCCAAATCAAATGCCAATCCGGTATTATGGGCTGTTTTCGCAGCATTCACCAAGTAACACTCCTCCAAATTAGGAATATAAGGTACGAATATTGAATTTTAATGTCAACCGTAAAAAATCTTACGTTCGAACTAACTACCTAATAATTCAATTCCATCATACTCGAGACCAAATAATTGGTAATACTATAATATATATGTACAGTTTGGAAGAATATTATGAAACTTTTTGTCGTTTCGATGTGTTGGATTTATTGATTGCGCATGTGCCATGTCAATGCAAATAATAAGAAATTGTCGTACGGTATATGATATATTGAGTGATTGATCGTGTTGTCACATGACAGTATGATATATATATATATATATGGATTTTTATTCAAAACAAATGTTGAAAATTTTTCTTCTCCGTTTTGGTATCAATAATCAAGTTCCGCCTGAAGTTTGTTAAAAACAACTGATGCATTGCAGAATTTTTAATTGTTTACTTGAATTTTGATAAATTTGACATACTCATAAAGACTTTGGAGTTGAATCATTACTCGTTGCATGTTGAATAATGTTTTTGTTATGCTCAGTTCATGTCGAATATATTTTCCGCCTCGACTGAATAAGATTCCATCTTTCGTTGTCTGAATTATCTATACAACTTCTAATGTGAGAAGTGATTGCTGTTCGATCGTGTAATTGGAATTCATAACTTAAGCGTTGTCATCGAGTGTTGATGTTGTTACGGCATTCTTAATCAAAAAAGAAATTCCATCTTTTAATATTATGCACGATATAACACGATCATTAGTTTGTGTTGATGTGTCAACAGGAATCGATTTCGTGAGGATTCCATGTCATATGCACGACTTGAATCAACAGTCAAGAATGTTGCAATAAAAGGGCATTTGTTAAGAATGATAGGGATATTGCAACATATGGGTAACTTCTTTTACCGTCGATATTTCCCACGTAATATCAATTCGACAATTTCATCAACGAAGAAAATTACACTAAAAAATAAATTAAATGATATACATACATGTGAAAATTCAATTAAACATACCGTAAGTTAAACAATCATGCCAAGTGTGTCTGACAGATGAGTAAACGTGACTTCTGATATGAAGTTCATAAATTACAGATGTATACTTCCAAAAACACATGCATATATACATAGATATATTTGTGATGATACTTGTTCCAGTTTTAGATCTTATACTGGTCACTACGGTAAATGTGCAGATCATTTTAAATTGTATATCTTGACATTTTTTTTTTCTTTTCAAACTTTCATTTAACCGATTATTATGATGGGTGAATAATTGTTGCACAACTTATGCCATTTTGCTTTTTGTTCTTTCTTTCCTAATGTATTCCCTTCTCGGTAGAGTATTATAGTTGAATGGTGAATATTGAGACAGATGAACTGTATAAAGGCTCGAGACATAGAAATATAAGGATTCAAACTAAATACAAGTATTGAAATAGTTTAATTAAAAATCTAATCGTCTATATGTTAATGTTTTTGAGAAAATGTTGGTTGATGAAAGTTGGAAGATATTGATTGACATGATTCAAATATTATTTCCAATTATTTGTTAAGGATATCATTAAAATATTTACTTAGAATAATTGTACAAATATTCATAGAGAGGAGACATTCACACGTGTATTTACAAGCTATATCTATTTCAATAGCATTATTAGACATTGTATTAATGATAAGTATATTATGAAATAAATATGATTCTATTATAGCGTGAATGAACGCTCATTTATCGATTCAACTGGCAATTCATATGTCGTTATTATATCATAACTATAGAAATGAATGACTTCGTTCACCAATACATTTATTCATCAATGGAAATAGTGTTATAAATTTTCGAAATGATACATTTATTATTTACAGATTGAGCGTCTTATTGATGGTTTTGAAATGATTATCACTGTCAGTCAATAATAGCACTTATAAGTCCGTATTGACCTGTAGTCATCCAATTTTCATCTTTTGCGAATAATTCTGTAGCTTTTTCGAGAGGTAAACCGACGATTAGATCCGCTTTTATTGTTCGTAATGATACAATATTAGTAGGTTTGAATCCTCGCAATGCAGTTGCCAAATTTGTATCATATTTCCAATTAATGTCGCCTAAAAGTTTCCGATAGTTCAAGTCACCCTTGAATATAATCAACTTTGCCTCACTTAATTTTGAATACAACTCAGGCGACTGACATTTCATTTCCGAAAACTCAATTGGCCCCGTCCAAAATGTTTCAACCTGAATTACAATGAATATTCTCAATAAACATCCGGATTACATGGATAATGTGCATATGGTAAATGAATACCTCAACTGTCCACCGGTTGCTTTCCATGTAACTTGAGCACTTTTCACCTAGAGCTTGCACAGAAGTATCAGTGGAATTTTTCATAGTATCAATTAACCAAAAAAAATCCTGCTTCGTTGTATCACTGACAAACCAGGGAGTTGATTTAACATAAAAACGTATTTTTTGTGTAAGATTGTGCGCCGTCAAAAAGACCGCAAGGCAAATATCTGTAAATAGTTCATATCCAGCATTATCCAATACGATATCTACAATGTCATCATGTTTTCGTGTTCCCTCGTTACGCTGGAATAAATTCCAAACGGAAATAGTGTCATCTATTAAAAGATCACTATCGAACGTTTTTATTTGTTCGAGTGGATTGGTGAGTGCCTCACCAGCATCTACGGCAGCACCGCCACTGAGCGATAGGTCACATCTACCACATGAAAAAGATGGGAAGAAAAACGTGATTATCAAATAATTGATTGAAACTATATTTGCTTTTTGATTTATTGATATTACCTGTTCCCCCACAGACTCAATTTCAATAAGTTAATCAAATCCTCTCGACATTTGTTTGACGGATAATTATCAATATTAATTAAAAGATTCACAACGCATTTAGCCATTGTATCAATTACATGATGGAAGGCGACAAAATTATCCTTTTTTTGATACTCAAAAGGATCATAAGTTGACAGAGTTTGTCTGGAAAAATACTATTATCAAGTAGATATTGGTTGATTCGTCATTTACATGTGATGAGTGATAACTTACGTAATTGCTAATATTTGTGAAACTCGACGATACATGTAACATTCACTAAATAACCACACTGTATTGTACCAAGTTGGAGTGGCGTTCAAATTATTTTCAATGCTCTTGATACATTCATTCCATATTGCAGCATCTCTGTCTCCATCATTATTGATTACGTTTAATAACTCCAACGGTTTATTCGTCATTATCTCACTCCGCAATTGACTCAAATAACCAATTACTTGTTTCAATTCATCAGACGAATCCTACCACACCACATCAACACAATATTCACATAAATGTATCATGCTATAAGAGTAAATAAGTTTCCAACAATATAACATTTTTAATGATGATTGAATGTTAATTATATGTACAGAAAAATTGAGTGGTATTTTGATAGCGTGAATGATTGTTTCTAAATGAGGCAGAATTTTGAAACGTGTGTATTTTATCCCTGGTAAGGAGATAAAATTGATCCAAAAGAAATGACGCAAGTTTTCCATTGATGAATTGCAAATTCACATGAGCAATTTGGTGGGAAACAAAGAGGAAAAAGCTTCTTTGCAAGAAGTAATGCGACGTCTTATGCGGGGATGAATGTTGATCATACTATTCACCATGTTAAATGAAAAGATTGAGTTTATGAATTAGATACTTTATGAGAAGTGAGTAGTATGGATTATTTGAATATGGAACATTTCAAACATTTGTAACAATATTCACACTTACGGGTCCATATTTTTTGATAATTGATTCTTTATGTCGACTCATAGAGTCAATTATTCCTGTAACAATAACAGGTAACCGATCCTTAACTGTTTTGAAGGCAAAACTTCTGGAAAAAGGAAATAAGCAATTCTAATTAATGTTGTTGCATTTTGAGGTTATATTTTTATCTATAATTTTACATTAAAGTTACCTTATGTATTTTCCAGAGAGATGTTCTCCAATCGGAGGTGCTTCATCTTGGAGACCTTTCATGTCGAAAGGTGACATAATTACAGATGTCATATTTGAAAAATTAAAATATGTTTTATTTTTGAATAAATGACGGGAAAATGATTAGTAAAAATATGTGTGAGGCGAACGTGTCTGTGGAAAATTATATACTATATATGCTATTGTGGAGCAGTATGAGCGCAAGCGCCACATGCAAATGGAAAGCAGTGAACGAATATAAGAAAAGAATTTGTACGACACGATGCGATATCTATTTATCTTAATGTGTATACGTAATGATGAAATGGATGATGGTGTAAAAAGTTGGATATGTTGTTGTTCTCTTTCAGAAATTCAAAGTTGATACTTAGAGTCGTAAACAATTATACAATAAAGATGACAAGAAAAGTGTGTGGCTGTGTTTACTCCTACATTTCTTGTAGGCCATGTATCACTAAGTATAGTTGGAAAGAAAATTTTTTTTTGTCAGCTGTATAGAGAAGTCTGACGTTATGCAATTAAAGGGACAACTTTGTCTGTTGTTTGCTGTGGTGTTTTTGTAACAAAAACTAAAACGTGAAATAGCTAACTTGAGATATAATTCAATTGCAGACGGTAGTGTTTATACTGGTGGTCTTTACAAAACAACTTTTATTTCATTTAATTTCATAAACTTTGATGTAGTTGATGATGAAAGAAAAGTCCAAAAAGAGGAATCAAATGGGACATATAGATTTAAGAGATGATAATTGAAATAATAAATAAAATAAAATCAATTTCTGCAGAATGAAGTCTGCGCATTGGATATACAGAAACATGCTACAATGTTGCTAATTACTACATTCCACTGAATGCGGCATAACTTGCGACCCACAAATTCCAAACGCCACCGCACACACTCACTATATCTGTGAGTTAATTTATCGAGCTCATTTGTAAATAACATTCTAACACAAGCCATGATAAATATCATGATGTTGTATGAGAATTTTCGGGTTTCAATGCCCTATGTCTCAATATTATTAAAGATTTGTTCATGGGAATAAATATGAATGCAAATATGATAGGGAGCCAGAGTTCATGAAAGAGTTAATTATTGAATTCACAAGAGCGCGGAGATTGTAATTAATTTATCCTTCTTTTTCCTTGAACAATGGGTGATGTTAATTAATTTTGCATTGCATTGTGAAATTTATTCTATAATCCTGAATTGTTAATACCATATTATTCCATTTTCAGAGCTGCGTGCAGTGCTGGAACGTCGCAGGAGTTTTCAGATCATATTTCACCATTAAAAATCATTTCACTGCAATTATTTAACATTTCTTGAATATCAAATTTGAAAGCGTCGGTATGATGCATGCCTGAGACTCGTCTTTGAATTGCAGGTCACACTTAAGTTTCGTCATTGAATTGCAGGTCTCAACCTAATTTCCGTCATGAAGATTAATATGAATGACATTTGGGGTAGCTTTAATACATATCAAAGATTGATAATGAATCTTAATTTGTAATGTAAAGTACCTTCTACCGATTTAATTATTTATGAAGAAAATTGCAAAATATATCATCATTTTTTCTCCAGATTGCAGATCAGAAGCTAGAATGGAATTTAGGAGCTGATCAATGTTGAATTACTGGAGAAGTAGAAATATTCTATATCTACAGATTTATTAGAATGTTATTGATAATTCATAATGAAATATTTGTATTTTTGTTTTTCATATTATAGTTGGTATCTGGTTTTGCACCCCTCGAAATATACCGTCCGCGTATTGGAATTATCACAAAATTCCGATGAAACTCGTATCTCAAATCGCATATATACATCCGTTTAGTCTATACGCCAATGTTATTGTGTGTTTTCATAATTTCTTTAATTATTTTTTTCGTGAAATTTTTCATGCTCCACAACGAAATTCAGCATATACTTTTGCCCTTCCCTGATCGTAACATTCCGTTACAATGTACTGACTACCACCACTGTGAATTTTTACCATTCTCAATACACGTAGATAGCTATACAGAGGTATATATACATGAAGTACGCAAGTCTTCTTCATACCCGCCGATCTTCTCCAAACTTTTCGCGTTTCTTCTCGTTTTCTGTTCTTTCGTCCAAGCCACGAACCGACTTTTAAGACTCTTGAGATTTTCTTCGAGTTTGCCCGTTCTGAGCGGCGTCCTCTTAGCACTCCCAAATTAAACTAGTCCCCTGTACATTCCCAGTACATCAAACGATGTTAAGACTTGGAATAGAGCAAGGAAAAAAAAAACTCTGATCGTGAAAGGACTTCTGATCGGTTTTATATACTTATAAATATATATATATATATATGTGAGTTTTCAGGGCCCTTTTAAGATAAATCTATACCTATATTAGTGATATATTCGGAACTTTTTTAACTGGCAATTAATATTGAAATTATATTCTGCATTTTGATTTATTTTTATCAACAGTAGACGAACAATTATATATATATGGGAACTTTGGAAATAAATTCGAAATTACAATAGCAAGTATGTGATGGATGTACTTGTGTCAGCAGCTAAAAAGAAGAATGGTGATTCATCAGAGTCTTTGCAGTATTACGTCCGAAATAATCCACCTCTTCGTCACCTTCAACGATATCCCGAGGTGATTTTGGTCTTGGTGTAAATTAACCACAGCGGGACTATTTTGTCTATCATTCGTTTTTTTTTTCAGTGTATTGTTCTTCAAACCATAGATGAACTAACCGCAAACGGAGACTAATTAAACCGCAAGATTGACTTTTGGTTGATTCTTCCATAAGTTTTTATATTAAATGATTATGAAAGGAGGCATTGATGAACATGTTCGGAATTTTTCAAGAATAAACGCAAAGTTGGATGACAGCAGGATGCATATGGAGACAATTAACTCTGCAAAAGGAACTCAAATAGGTATGGCATGGTAACTTGTAGACAATATCAAATTGATTTCGCTTTTGTTTGCTTTTCTATTCCCAATTTGACGCCCAAAGATCTTATAATCGCACTTATAACCATTAAAAGCACCAAAACTTCTGCTTCGAAAAATAAATGTTTCGTGTCAGAAAAAAAAACATTCAACAACTTTGTAGCACTAGAAAGAAATGATCAAGACCTTCATGACCCAGGTTCATAATTCTGGGGCTGACGTCAAGTAACTTAAATCAGTTGCAAATATTTTATAAAATATTGTCGTCGTTGGATATAAAGTAAAAAAATGAAATGTATAATCGAACAGTCAGTGCTTTGAACGAATCTTTGTAGTCGTGAAGAATAATTTAGGAAGGTATGAACGAAGATAAACTCGATATAATATAGTTTGGAAAAAAAAAAAATTAATATTCATTTTCATTACGAAGAGATGAATGCTGACTGAGTGGCGAAAGGAAAAATTGTGTGGGGGCCTATTGTATCGTCATTGTATTTTTGCGTATATAATCAAGTTTTTGAGGAGTATAGACGATGGACCAACATGAATTTCCACTTCACAGGGATCGATTTGTTGTTTGAACCACTAATGAAATTGACAAGATTTTGAAATTGGGAACAAAAGAGTATAGTTAAAGATGGAAGAGGAATCAGGCGATGAATTTGAGGGGGAGAATGCAAACACGAAACAACGAGTATATGATGGACTTTTCGTTACAATTAGTTACCGAGATATTTTCTAGTTGATTAATAAGGCATGTACGGGGGTCTATCATAGACGACGAATTAAAAAAGTAGAATCTTATACATACACTGTTGACAATTTTACTGATGTTTTTTTTTCTTTTTTTCCGGAAACATGATTCATTTCAGCATACACTCTTCAGACATTTCAATCTACAAAATTTGTTCTGCGATTTTGGCTAGAAGTGTGAAAAAATGATGTGCCTGTGATAGAGAGCCGGAAAAGAATTATGCTAAAGACATAAATAAATATATTCATGAACGTCCTGCCAATCCTATATATTATATTATGATATATAAATTATAACGACGTATACGTAGGCGCAAAAGATTATATGTGAGATGGGCTAAGCGAATGTAATAGGCTAATTATTATGCTGCAGCACGAGAACGTGTCGAGGATCTGAAGCGCGTTAGATACGATAAGACACGGCCTATGGACGTAATATAGCCGGATTTCACTTGAATTTTCGACGCAAAGCAGAAACAAAGCGGAAAAGTCCATTACATGGCTATTATAATGACCACGACTCTGCAAACATACTTGGTCACACGTATATATGTACCTGTATGTAACACCTATACATATTATCAAAAATAATAAGCATGAAAATAAATGCAAAGTGTATCCACCATCAGCAGCATGTATATGACCTATATATTGTGTGTATAAAAGTGCGACAATCTAGCGATATATTTTATAGCAATAGTTAATGCTATCGAGATACGTGTATATCTGTGTATACATTTATACACGTGCATAATCCGGGCGGAACACGTATTTACCATTTCGATCTCAATTATCGAGAGTGAAAAATTCAAAATTGTGTTAATCCAGTTGGTTTACGTGTCGCCCCGAGGGACACGTACATATTATCCCGGGATAAATTTGTATATTGGCAGCCAAGCGGTAGAGTTGTATAGGTGGATTATATACACATATGTATACAATGGAAACTGATGGACACATTTCTCAATGACGATTAATCTAATGATTTTTAATCAAGTAGTTAACGAATCGTCGAGCAAATACGATATTATCGTAATGAATTGGCATGTTTCTGACATTATGAATCATGTCTATCACATATATTTATTAATGTATATATGTATCAGTGTGACAACTTTTAAGGTAAATATTTTTGATATGTGATTACACTCTAAATGCTGAATGTTTTCATTTGTATTAGGATAGGTCTTCAAGAGTTTCAGTGAGATAAGAAAATTTTTATTATCCCTTCCTTGGTGAAAGTGGAACTGCGAAACATTTTTCTTCAATTTCATCTGATTTAGGGATCATTGATATAAATGTCTGGGCATTTTTCACTCGTTCCTATCATTCAAAATTGTTCTGTGCATATTTAATGGAATTCATAATTGATAAAAATAAATGGGGCTTTACAATACGTTGATTTTCACAGGATTTCTGATGCATTGACAGTGTCTTTCTATATCTAGTTTGGCAATAACGTGAGTGCAATATGTATGTCGCAAGCGAGAGTAAAGTGGCCACTCAATAATTATGAAATATTATGTAATTTAATGTAGGCAGTTTTTCATGTGAAATGAAAATTTAGTCTAAAACCTCAGTTTTTACAATATGAATGTCAAACTCAAACATCCATATATGAAGACTCATTCAAACTAATTGAACCAACCATAAACTTTATCATTTTTTGAAATATCAGAAATTATTTCTTCCAAACCTCAATGACCAAAAGAGGTTCGTATTTTTAGCTGAAGTTTCATATACCACCATGAAAAATAATAATAGTGAACGAATATTAATGACGAGAGTCCAGATGGGAAAAAATCAATTTTTACGTAATTTGATAATTCAGAAATTTTAGTACAAAGTACTAAACTTAATTAACCGAAATAATATTCTAGCTTATGTGACTCCAAATAGATTGTGAGGGAACCTGTTAGACAGACTTCAAATAGTAATTGAATGAACTTTTTGGCTTGAAAATATTTCACTGTGTTAAACCTAACATAAAAAATATTCGAGAAAAATATTGTCACAATTATTTATATATATAGCAATGACAGAGACAGAGCGTTGCAGTGTTTAATGACGTGGATTTCGTATCTATATAGTTTTAGCGTGGTAATTCATAACACAGTGTGTTGCCATATACGCAGTACATATCTTCGAATACAGATTCATACTGTTAAAGGGCCACTTTCTGGGATTACACTTTGCAGAGCCAAGTTGCCTTAAACTTTGGTTCATGCACATATGACAATGTATATATATTTGTGTGTAGGTGTGTGTGTGCACTCGAATGCTCGATTTCATTCTATACTGCCGTCATATGTAATTAAACTTAAATATATATACGTACAAATATGTGTGATACATATATACTCATATAACTATAAAGATCACTATAATTGGATTCTCTATCCATTTCAGAAACGGCATCACATTTTGAAATGGTTTAATTATTACGAGGTACAATTTTTATAATTGGCTGTCAATTATTGTTATTCAATCATACTTCTATCTAACGTTGCGGTAATAAATTAGATTTTTATATACATATGATTCATGTGAGAAATATTGTATGAATAATTGATGATATAGTTCATTCCATTCTTAATATAAATTCTACGATGGCTGTTAACTGCAATGTGGACAATCGTAAATTGTACAATTGATTCCGGCAGTATTCAATCATTTATATTGTTTCATCCTCAATGATAAGTGAAAATTGGAGAACGAAAATGAAAGAACCCACAATAGATACTTTTAATTATATATGAGTATCTGTAACACGTCATATATGAATTTATCAATAGGATGAATAATGAGCTAGAAGTTAATTTGGGCATTTTTGTTTAAACATGTCTAAACACAATTTTCCTTGATGCCCCAGATAGTTGAAATCGATACTGTTTCCGTTTCATATTTCTAAATCGATAAACATTTTGCATTTGCGAATGTGAAGCAGCACAAACTCATTTGGGCTTTTTTCTCTCCAATATTTATTACAAAACTTCATGAATTTTACAAAATGACGGGCTTATTCCTTGAATTTTAATCTCTGCAACCGTTGAGGATTCATGCATGAATGAAGATTTGAAGGTATTATTATTTCATGGAGGAACTTTTCTCACAGCGTTTCGTGGAAGTATTTTAAATTATGAGACTCATGAGATTACAATCGTTGGTGTGATAAAATTTTCATTCTAACATCTAATTATGCACACAAATTTCATCATTTTTTTATATGTACGGTTTAGACATCAGTTTGATCAGGGCACTCGAAATAATGTGTCGATGAAAAAAAATAAAAAACATGTTCACTGTGAGTGAAGGCATGCCATATGTGAGTGAAACTAATTGAAGGTGAGTGATTTAAAGCGTCAAGTTCTCGTGGCTCTGTCTTATATTTATGGATTTAGTGACGGGCTGTAGGGCTTAAACGAATGACAATAATCATAATGATAAGAATCATGATAATAACAATCATAATACATTAATGTATGTGTATTTGATATTAATTGTGGACGCGATGAGTGCAGTGGCTTGGTGAGGATTGGAAACGCGACTCCCGGTGTGTGTTGGAGCCTCGTGAATTTGCGAGAGGGCGAGGTAATGGCGTGTACGGGCACCGAGTCACGCGGTTAGAAATTACAATTCGAATTCCGCAGTGTTGGCCGTATAGTCCGGACTGGCAGTTGACCCTCGGGCGCGATTCTACGCTCGTGCAGCTTCAGCCATTTGGCATTCTGGAATTGTAATCGCGGCGATTTCGTCGGTGGCATTATATACATATATATATATATATATATATATGTATATATATCCCTGCGCGATGCTCTCGGTTACGCTGAAGCACCTATAGATCTTTGCTAAATTCCAATTTTAATTAATTTCCTCAATTAAGCCCGTGTATTTCCACATATTTGTTTACATACAGAATAATTCCAATGAAGTCGAATAAATCCGTATGTTTTCTTCGTTTTTCCTCTGGTATTGCCATTACGCGTTATTGTGAGATTGTGTTCATGATTATTATCCCACGAGTATTGAATTCATGATAGACAGAGGTTTATTAAATACACGATAAAGAACTTTTGTATTGGATATAAATCAAATCAGATGCGACCTGGTGAATTTAATATAAACAATGCATTCTGACTTTGAATTACTCATGTTATTGAGGCTCGTATTTTCGCGTTTAATAATTTTGGGCATTCGATTGTTAATATTGAGAATAACTTTCATGTTTTTTTTTTTTCACAATTTTTCCTCCAACCGCTGCGGCGCTATGAATTTTTGGAAATTAGTCTCTGATATTATTCTTATATGTATTATTATCATTTTTAAAATAAATGTAGCATTTTCGGAACATGGAAAAATATTGCTCACAATATGACAAAGTAATTTCAATAAATCTTTATATTAATTTGAGGATGAAAAAAGAAAAAATTTTCGTTTTAACTGCTTCTATCGATTCTTCTGTAAATTCAATATAAACGGTTCTATTAATCAGTTTAATATCATCAATGACTATTTTGAGAATATGTCGTACAGACATACACATGCATATAGAAGTTGACATCCTAACATTTAAGGTTCTCATGAACTGGTTAGAACAGATGAATATTTCATGCGAAGAAACAGATTTGTAAATATTTACAATAAAGTATATATATATACAATTTTTATGATTGTATGTTTGTGTATACGAGGTATATAAAGGCACTCGTAACTTATATCCCTCTATAAAGACTATATTGAAGCTTGTCCAATCAGTGTATACGAAAGATGCGGAAAAAAGAAAAATCGACTCAATCGCCCAACCCCATGCTCTTCAATTTCCTACGAGCGAGGGTGGAATTAATGAGCGACAACTGCGAAACGGGAGTCTTTCGGTTTATTGATTTCTTTCCGTCCACCAAACGCCGGCATTATATTCTCTGAAAGTTTTGCAAGAAAAAAAATATGGTACAGCCGCACACCCTATCTTATCTCAATAGAGACGAATGAAAAAAAAAAAATATATATAAATATAAAAAATTGAAGAAAATCAAATTAACTGTATATGGTAACATCGTGATCCAAGACAAACATACTTTATGAAAATATATTCGGCGATGGTATAAATTGATATAATTTGAATAAAAAATACCCGACGAATATTATACAAGATATTTGTTTATGTTTTATATAGATCAAACTCGACGTGCGTCCCCGTGCACACACAACTTCGAACCTTTATTCTCTCATACATTATATTATAACCACCACTGTAGGTATATAATATATATATAGATATATAGACGCTACAATCATCCCCAACTCACGTCCACACGTATTCTGAGAAGAGAACTAACCGTGAGCGCTAACCGTTAGGTCATTACGCCCCCAGGCTATGGACCGAATTATAAAGTAAAGCGAAGGAAACTGGCTAACGTAGTGTATAGCATTTTATACATACATACATACGTATATATATATATATATATATATTCAGTTCTGACTCGCTGCTGCGAATTTAATTCATAATGTTGCACAATGGCTACTGGTGGCAACTTGGCTCATCAATGATTTACAACTTGGTGCTCCATGGTGAATGTGTTTTATTGCGAGAAATCGTGCATTGAGGCAGTATGCCTCTTCTTATTATTGTTATGTCTATTTTTGTTGTTATTATTATCATTTTTTTTCTTTCGTTTTTAGATGTGAGTATTGAGTACAATTGTATTGCATAGGGGTTGAAGCAGTTGGTGCAAATATTTTTCTTTCATGTTCTATGTTCTGTGAGTATCCAGCGACTAAAGTTATGTTTGAAATGTTTTTCCAACGAGCAACGACGATATATTTGTCGATGATGTGTCTACTCGTCTTAATGTATTGCCTTGCATATATTCAATATGTATACAAACGTATATATGTATGGATGTATTTGAGTTTGTACGTATATATATATGTATATTTATACGATGGTTGTAAACTATTTGATGAATTTTGAGCAGTGGTTGTAAACTCACGGGCAGAGCTGTTGATGTTTGACCAAGTGGAAATTGAATTTGTCGTAAACACGAAATCGGGCGCCACAACCCCATCCACATGAAATAACACTGCGACTTTATACTCGCATATAAAATATTTTAATCAACCTCTCTTAGACTTTTCGTGATATTAATTTTGTTTTCGTAGAAATTCTTCATACAAAAGTGAATTAAAATTAATTAGAGACGCGAATGGTAAGTAGATATGTACATAGATAAAAATCATTGCATGAGTTATATTCTCCGTATTTTTTTAGGCTAACGTTATATATATTCATTCTTATATACATCAACAACTTTTTTGGATATTTATAGTTGAAGTAAAAATTTTTACGTGAATAGAACATTTCTCATGCCCTCTTAATTTCAGAAATACAGTGACATATGACAGTTAAAAACGTGAATATATTATTGGGGATGTGGAGAAAACTCGAGAGTGCCCAGAATTATAAAATCATAAAGCTATTGTTAATTCAATGATTTGGTGAGCGAATATGTGGAATTCAAATGGGTGAAGAAATGAAAGACTCACTGGTAATAAAATATGTGTGGTTATGTGAAATTGGTTAAGATAAAAGTAGTTGCATTTAACATTGAAACATATTGATCTTGCCGTCACCATGACGGTGAACAAAAAAAAATTCATGTCAATATGTATATTTTTAAACTGAATGCCTAGTATGGCTACTGAACTGAATGAAGAAATTGAAAATGAAATATTTTCGATCATGCCAATAATACGAGGTGTAATCATGGCTATATATATGTACTGCACACAACGTTGGCTTTTCATCATTTTCTCATTGAAGATTCTCATTGATCCCGGACAATGTAAAAGCGGGGTAATAGGTTGGCTCTTTTATATAAAAATTAATCATTTCGTCGAAACCCATTGTTGTGTATAGCAAAGTAATTGTTGTGCGCTGTCCAGAAAAAGGGGAATATTAAAAATAGAAATTAATACATAGATATCGCAATGCGACTATTGTAATGAAAATATGAGAATTTGAGATAATGTAGCTTATGAAAAGAAAATATAAATAATTATCAATTATTATTAGTCGATATGAGTGAAACAAGTAATTCATTTTTTGTTCAATATGCATGCATATTGATTGCATATATATTATACATCATATTCATCGATTATTATGTATATTAAATTATTTATCCTTTTATTCGATGATGGTTTGTCAAATAAGCATTATAAAACTTAATGCCACTATTACCGTAAATATATGTACTGAGTAAAATCCATCGATTAAAGATAGTCACACGCGTGGCGGCTTATGAGTTTTTCCCCCTGCACTATTTGAACTCGTATTATCGAACTTTCATCTTATACAAAGTCCTTTAGGTCCATTAACACTTTGATCACGTGCGGCGATACATTTAATTGAATGCTGAAAAAGGGAGAAAGGCTTTCAAATGTTCCAAATATTTTAATATATAATACCTTTTCAAACTAATTTAATTTCAAAAAAACATTTGGATTATTGCAATATTTATTACCTGTTCAATTTTATTTATATTTATATATATATATGTGTGTATATATATATATATAGAAGAATCTCTCGTATGGTTCTCCCGTTATAAGTATACAACAATATTCAACATAACGATGCAAAGCGCAGTTTCATATATATGTATATATGAATATGTGTGGGTGTATATAACATACAATATAATGATATCATTATTCAATAGTTTTTTTCCTTATAATTTATAGTAATATAATCAATATGTATACATGTGTTGAAGATATTTGCACATCAATTGTTTTTTTTTTGTTTTATTTATCAACAACTAGAATTATCATCTTATGTTAGTGACAATAAATCTCTGATTAAGTTAAAAATATTTGCACATTAATAGAAGAAACTCATAATTTTTTTATAATGCACTGCAACCATGTGCGGCTTTGATCTTTCAGTTTCTCAGCTTCATTCCTTTGTTCACCTATTTTCCATTGTTTCCTTTCTTTATTCTCATTCTCTTGTAATAAATTATCGAAGTAGAACACGAAAAATGTATGCTTTATTGGAACAATGAAAATCACAAAGCCATATTTATTGATTCCAAATACAGTTCCGTATCGAGTTATTCAATGTCTAGACATTTAACATTACATTCTTATATATTGTATACCTTTTTTCATATTTACATAATCCCCATGTTCTTTTTTTTATTTGCTCGTATTTGTCAGACGTTTTCGATGAAAAATCGACTTGGTCTTATAACCACGGAATACACTTGATTCATAAAAAAGTTTGAGCAAAATATCTTTTCTTTTTACTCCAATTTCTCCACTTACAATGTCACGGCACTCGGCCGTGCCACATTCGAAAATTTACGACTGGTATGACTGCATTCATCCGTATATGTATGTATATATACGTATAGCGTTCTAGTGATGCTCAGTTTTCTGTGATTGTGAGAAACGTTTAATGGAGGCATCTTATTTATCAGTGCTATAAAAGCTTTCATAAGTATTTTCTGATTTCACGCGATCGTTAAAAGGCTTTATATCGTCATATGTTATTTACAACATTTTTAGTTTGCTACAAAAGTACTTTTTATATTTCTGTTAATTTTTATACTCATATCATTTAATTCTGAGGATACAAAAAAAAAGTGGTATGTCATTTTTTTATAATTCTCAAGACGATAAAATGTGATTAGCGAGAATTTAAGTAGTTAAAATTGATAATTATTTGAGATATCCAATTTGGTGGCACGGCGAGTGGCGTGTCATTTTCCAACGACCATGTATATACATACAATATAGTATAGAATAGTAGATACTTCGAGTGAGTTCGGGGTCCTTTCCCTTAATCCGATGCCGACAACCTTAACCCCTTGTTGTTTCGTGCTCCATATACCTGTTGCATTCAGCCACAACAGTTTGATGAATAATGAATGTCCAATTGGTATACCTCAAAAGCACCTGATGTAGACACGTGCGCCTATACGATCTTCATTATGTTATGACTATACAATTCAATTTTGACATTGTTTCGATCAATGTGACTTCAACCCCATGATACAATTATCCACCCCGTTAATCAATTTATTCCATTATGCGCCGAAATTACTTAATTATGGTATACATTTATGCCATAGGTATTTTATTCCTGAGAAAATCCTCGTGGCACACAAAGCCATTGAACATGGAAATAATAAGCTCGAATATTTGTTTGTTTGATTTTTTTTTATCTTTTTTTTTTCTGTATATTTCGTTGCATACGCGAACGTGTTAACGCCATCAATCAACTGTCCAGGTCAATATTCATTCTGAACACTTAACAAGTATTGGAGCTTGACACAAAAAAAATCACGAAACAAAAATACATATTCGTATTCATATATGTATATGCGTATATATATATATATATATGTGTGTGTGTGTATATGATAGCATAATGAGAGAACCGTCGAGAGATCATTTTTTATTTACTCTCTTATCACGCTTTTCTTATACAATCAAATTCACGGATTCTACGTGTAAAATATATTTTCATCATCACGGGCACACAATATTTTTTTTCATTTTTTTTTTTTTTTTTTTCCGACGGTTTTTGTTACTTCCTCAAGAAGTCGAATGGGTATTTCCTGTGAGCACGAATCATTCTCTCTTTTCTTTCATACCGTTGGGGATTATCCATCAAGTAACTTGTTGAAAACTCGTCGGATTTTTTAATGTTTATAGATTTTATGTTATTCATATTTAATAATGGCGTTTATGATTCATAGAAACGTAACGGATGCATTAGCATATTTTCCTTTTTAATAATGAAATACATAATAGACAAACAGGTAAAAGTAAATTTCATTACTTATTAAATAAAGAAAATAGTTAGTTGACTTTAGTTATAAAAATGTTGTACTTAACGTAATTTGTCTGATTATGGTACAATTGGCTTCGACATAACTGCTGCAAACTCGAGTTATATTCCGTAAATTCACGAGAAAAAGTTGATTGAAACGAGGAAGGGAAACGAGAACGTCAGTGAGGCGAGGTTGACGTTTTAATCTCAAGCGTACAGATGAGATCAGGAGAGAGTTTCGCCAAGATTTCAAAAGTATATATACATATACAAAAAGTTAAAGAATAAAGGCGGCGAATTTTGACATCTCGAACAAGAGATGTATAGAAATGAAGAGACGCTGCAAAATCGATGGCGCGAATGATTCGTGTTCACGCTCGAGAAATCTCGATTATTACTTATATATAGTAGTGGCACTGGTAGATTGTGTGTGTGTGTGTGTGTTCGTGAATGTATGGCCGAGTATCCGTGTGTGTGTGTATGTGTGTGTTTCTCGACCGGCGCAACATTTGGGGACATTGAGGATGAACCAGCGTACAAAGCCAAGGGTAACTGCAGCAAAGGAATTTTTTTCTGGCGTGGCAAGAGTTTTCGTTTTTTTTTAATTCTCTCTTCTTTCTTTTCCTCTTTTTTTTTTTTTTTTTTTCATGGTTATACAATATATTACATCAAAAGCGACAGTCGTTGCGCACATGGTGACGATAATTATTTGGAATTGAATCGTTCACCCCTTACGCTTATATATAAGTATTTTTTTATATATGTTTTTTTTTTTCTCTCACTAAGAATTTCGCATAAAAAGCGCACCACACTTGCACGATTGGCCTCTTTTACTCTTTGGCACTCCATCACGACGCATTTATTATTATTAATTTATTCAGTTATTTTATTTTAATTTTGTTATTATGCAGCGCTAACTGCACAGTCAGTCTTTAGTGCGCTCATTTAATTTACAGTGGAGCCGCATTTAGTATCAATCAGCGACGCCGACATCAAAATTTATCGAATAATCCACGTCGCAATCACGCTCAACGTTAGAATAGTTGTTGTTGACATTGCCACTGTAACTGCTGAATCTGAAACACAAAATTAGTGTCTTTTCAATTGCAATACCTGTAGCTTTTTTAATTAACGGTTAGAAAAAGAAAATCTACTGTATCTCGTAAATAATAAGCGTTATAATTGAGATGAAAGAAATAGAAAAAATGTCCACCTATATAAACAATTCCGACCTGATTTTAATATATGGTTGTTCTTCAACTGGCTCCCACTTTCGCGAATTATGTATTTTCTCGACGTTTCTTTTTCTTTTTTCACTCATTTTTACCCATCTCTAATTACGAATCAGAAACAACAGGGCATTCCCACTCTCGAAGATCCCACCCGGTCCGTTCGTTCATTCCGTTGTTGAAGTATACGGGGGACGAGGGTGGAAAATAGGAGAGGCGAGCAAGTATAAGCGCGACCCTCCGGCGTCCTATGGGACTTCCGTGCTCTGCAACTTTTGTCTGCCTTTCCATTCTTCCACTTTTCGCTCGCGCTACTTTTTCTCCCTCTGTATTTCTCATTCTCTCGCCCCCACAGTTCCTTTTCCCCTCACTCTCTCTCACTCTTTCTCATCATTCTTTTTTATTTTTTTTTCCAACATTTTTTTTTTTTTCATTCAGCTCTCTCTGTTCTTCTCCGCCGCGGGTTTTACGTCACGGTAAACTCCACAGTTCGTTCAGCCATTTTACCTCAATTAGATCGTCTATAAGAGTGCACTTTTATCGCATTTCATCCACAGCACATCTATTGAGTAGGCGTCATTTTGTAAGTGGGTTTATTTATCATTGTATGATATCAAACCGTGAATGAATTGAACTATTCTTATGAAGTATAGAACAGACAATAATATCTGGAATGATGAAATTTAACTCTCTGCAGTATGGTGTTTTTCAGGATGTCACCCTTTTTAAGTTAGTTCTCTGCCAATAATGTATAAGATTATATTACTGCGTTAATTTTTTTACTGCGTTAATGTTATCAGTACTAATCTACTCTAGATATCTAGTTATAGTTGTTTCTCCGGATGTCAATTGGTGTTGATACCTAATTGATTTACCTGTTCTTAGGCCTCTCCAATCATATAATCCATTTATTATTCATTCATAGAGGTTTCTTAAATGTTATGTTTAGGAAAATTCATAATAGGGGGAACGTACATTTGAAGAGAATTAGAAAAAGGAGAATCAATCGATTGTGTGTAAATCTGAAGTTTTGATCACTCGGAATTCTGTTGGCTAATTAAAAATGAATCTGGCGTCAAGATTGAATCAGAAAATGATGGTGAATTAAATATATTGAATGAATTGAAATCAATTGAATATATTGAAGAATGTAAAAAATTTAAGCCCATTTTTGTTGTCAACAATTCATAGAATTTAATTTCAAGCAATTCAAGTCAAAAGTAAAGTTGTATGTTTCAGGGGATTAAAAACAATATTGACTCATGTAAACTTACGATAATTGATATCATTAATATTGTCAATACTTTTTACTCCGGTCTTGAACGCTTTTGTTTTAGAATATTGGCCAACATAAACATAATGGTTGGATGGTGGTAGAAGAGACAGCTTGGCGTGTGTCTCCTGTGCTATGCAGGTATTTTCTTTCTCGAGGTATTACGTGCCCACCTGGGACGCGACGGTTACCACCCGGGGAATAAGGTTTTGCGCACGCTTTGCTATTATGCAAATTTCTTTTAAAGGGAACTGCGACTGCCGTGCGCCACGGCACATTGTCAGTGAATATAGGGTAAAAAGGAGTAAAATGTCTAATATTGCTTCAGGCATCGGAGAAAATTGTCAGAAGATGTATAAGCGCAGCTATTATATGTATACGGGTATTTAATCATCACGTAAGTGTTTGTATATTTGTTTAGATATATATTTAAAAATAACGGAAATAAAATAACTTTTTGCACTAGTAGAAATGACATACTCGATTATTTATGTCATGAATGAAATATAAGGATCATATTAAGGCGGCTGGAATTTCACACAGTCAATTCGCGGTTTTCTTTTGTTCTTTAAATTCATTTTTTAAATCAAAATTAGCAAAATGAAATTTCGAATGTTCGTTATAATAGTTTACAATTGAGAATGAAGGTACTGTAGGAAATATTATAAACTAGATGGATTTGTATCGAAATTTATACATTCGTGTTTAATGATCAATGCAAAGGTTAATGATGATAAACTGTTGTCCGGGAACATTGGACACAGCGTGAAAATAGGAATAGTACGAAAAAAATGGATTCTATTTTCACTTTTATTTTCACACTCATCATCTCGCAGTGTTGACAAAAGTATCTTTAGGGAATTAAGAATGGTGATTGTGCTTGTTGAATTTACACATGTCTCCACGTGTTTAGACATCCTAAATACGACGAATATTTTGGCGTATTGTTAGTGTCCGTCTATTTGCCTGTATGTTGTCTGTCTGTCACTCTGTGTCACATATAACTTGGACACGTTTGTAGTGAGTATATTTGAAGGGGAATGAAAAATTGTTATTGGTGCCATTTTATATAATATTGAATAGCCCCAATTTATTGTTAATCCTAAAAAAAAAATCGGAATGATTTATAAGACTTAGATCAGACACTCTACAATTAAACTATTCACTTACATCTGCAGAATAGACTTTATCTTACAAACAAAAATACACACATATATTTTCATTGATGATTAAATGTGACAATGTTCCACATAAGTTTAGCTGTTGATTCTCAAGTTTTATGGTGAATTCTAGTGGTTTAGAGATATTTGCAGATGTATAGGTAGAAGAAACTCGGTATGAGAAGGAAAACTCTAGCGTACTTGGTTGTCGAGAGTTGTGATAAGAGTATATAGTCGATGAGAAAAAAAAAAAAAGAATGAGTAAGAAAAGGAAAAGACGCAGAAGAATAAGACGAGGTGGAGGATGATGACGTAGAAGAAAACGAATAAGGCAAAAGGGTAGTAGTAGAGAAGGAGTGAGAGGAAATGTATGAGGAAGAAGAGGAAGGAGTCGTCCGGAAAGTTGTGAGAACTTGTCTGAAAACCCGATTAAGCCACTGTGCATTCGTTTTCTCATACCACTCTACCAGCTTTCACTTCACCCTCAAGGTATCTGCCTTGGACTTTGTCAAGTAAAGTTACCTCCATTGGTTTACATACCGCGCTTGTGCAATTATTGTCAAGTAGAATAATTATCCATTTTGGTTGACAATGCATCTTACCATGATCTGGTGGCCAATCGTAAGTCCTCTTTCTGTCCAGATCGCTGGATTTTTGTTCCGACTTGTCAATTTCATTGAGATTGGATTGTGACTTGCTACCTGTAAGTAGAAATAATACGATATTAATCAGACGATCAATATTTTATGTGCGTCAGAAAGAATAGAGAATGGAAGAAACCCAATTCGTTTATTTGCAATGACAGGAATTTAATCGAATTGAAACAATCACATTGTATTCAATTGATGAGATTATATATATATGTGTAAATAAATGGTTCCATATTAAATAAAAGTATTCATATGTTTGTGTCTGTCAAAATTCATAAATCCACAAAGGAGTTTACACTAATCTCCCCCCTTAATATATACGTATGTATATAAGTAATGTGTATATGCTTGGGACTAATTAGGAATAAACTGTCTGAGCCGTTGGGAAAGCGACAAAATATACGTGCGGGACAAAGTGAGGAGCAACGAAGTGGCCCTCGACCGAAGATGTTTACACCTCTGTTGGCATGTAAAGTGGCAGTTGGAAGAGGGTGAGCGCGGCGTGGAGGCAACTAGTATGCAAACTGAAAGTAAACACAATTCCCTCTCAAGCCCACCTGAGAGGGCCATATTCGTCCGGGTTTTGCCGCACTACGTTTAACATACAATGCATATATACCATATATACTCGCCACGCGTTTTCTCGCCCCCTTGAACTCATTTTTGAAGCGTCTGATGTTACTTGGATTCACTCTCACGGTTAGCGCGCGCGCGCTTATTTTACTTTCCCAATTTCATGTGCGGACACCTCTATCGCTCTTTCACTTCTCCTCTAAGGTATACTGTATATAAATCGTACACAGACTCTATTACTACTACTACTACTACTACTACTATACCACTGTTAACATCTAGATATAGCTATCCTACATAAAAGCATCATAGCGCCCGGAGTCGGCGAGCTCTGACGCGAGCGAGCTTGACAAATTTAACCCCTCGGCACTATGGTAAGGGTGTGGGAGGCGTGACAATGGCTTCCTCACACGTACACACACAGGGCACTATATTCATCCTAGAGGCTGATTGACGGTAAATACAACATACATATACATATATATATATATATACAACAATATATATTTACATTCATGGCTGTATAAATACTATGAGTGTATAGTGGTTTTGTTCTAACTCTTTATATACGTTAATCAACTAAAGGAGGCTTTATGTTTAGAAACATCACATGCACATACATATAAATAATTGAATATTTTATGCAAAAGTATACTCGAAATTTGTGCTAATTCGATTCATGGGCAACGATTCATGTTTATTTTTGTGTGAAATTTGGATAAAAAAAATTTGTGGCATAATAAATAAATTTTAATTTAAAATGAATTCAATAGATTCTGCTCTTCTATAAATTCTTACAATAATATCTGATGATCCATAATCTCGTTTTTGTTGAAGTAAAATGTCGTATGTGATGGAAATTTGTAGCAAAACATTTCAACTCTGTAATATCATTTACCATACTTCTGTATATGATTGTCGATATGATTACTGATGGTGTATGCTTAATTTGGAGCAAATATGTGTACGTTAAATATAACTACATATACACGTGCAAGTACTTTACATATAAACAACTATATGAGATTGATGCTTTGGGTTGTTAGTGATTGCCAACGACAGTGGACACACTCTCTGACAGTGCAAGTGGATTCTCAACAAGGAGCAATGGTATAGGGGTGGACAGACGCATGCAAATTTTGGCCAAACATTAGCGGTACCAACTTCGGGCATATAGCGTTTATATACGTCTATCAAGGGACGCTTCGCGCAATCGTGTCCTCGTATATGTACATATATACAATGTATGACTGGTATAGAGTACTCTCACCCTCATCAGTGTATGGTGAAACCATTGGTAGTATCCTCCGTATAGTACACCATGTATGTATATATGAATGACAGAGAAGCCCAATGGTTATTCAACGGGTATATAAAGCCCAGAGGATGGACATCGTATGCGCGTGTACGATAGACATGAGCCCTATATTGTTTTCTCTGTATATATATATATATATGTATATATCTATAAAGACATGGGCCGCAAGCTTGATACAATCTGTGCTTGGATTCGTGATAGTTACCGATATAGTTGTTGTATTGAGCCGTCAATGTATTCCTCAATATACGTTGAACAGATACCCACAATGCTTTTCAATGAATTCCACCATCTATGTGTCAGGCATACAGATATTATGTATCTGGATTTCCATCATCGATACATTTCTATCGTACAATGTTCAAAGCAAATGTGTGAATGATGATGCAGATGAATTTATACACTCGCAATTAGTGACGATAAATTCATGAAGCAGTGACAAACGTTTGGTATACATTTTTTTCTTCTTTCATTATTGTTGGTATTATTATTATTATTATTTTCTCATTTTTCTTTGTTTTTGCCGGAGGTGCTATTCTACTCCGGACACACTAGCGTTGCTGTATATGGTGGCGCGTTGCATTCACAATCCACCACTATCGCTAATTAAAATCACATTGCGCGCGCGATACTCGATTAAACAGTTATTATTGTGGTGCGCAACCGCGTATATATACGGGGTGCTAATAAATGCCGAGCTTCATTATTCTCTATTATTAAACATAACAGTCTGTTAGATATTACCATTGTAATTAGTGAATGAGCAACAGTATACCGATATCGCCGTAAATATGTATTGGAAATTAACAGATATATAACAGAGTATGTGTGTCTGCGTCTGTGTATGTGGGCATGTGTGTGTGTGTGTGTTTACATACGAGAGTTATAAGTAGGTCGATCTCTATATATACAAGGAAGTGGATAAATTGATTATATCATTGGTAACTGTATGTAGGTGTTTAATTACATTTATATTACTGATCTATTTATACGCGTAGTTTATCATGTCTTATTCAAGCTCAATCACATTAAAATTTCTTACATTCGAATACGATATTTTCCCAAAAATGTTGTTAGTGATTGTGAAGGTTTGTATCAATTTTCATGTAATAATGTGCGAAGTTCTATTGTATTTATATACTAATAAATTATTGTGACAATATGAGATGCAATAAATTGCAAGAAATACTGTTAGCCAAATAATTTAATTGTTGGATATACTTTTTATCGGGAGGGCTTGATAACGCTGGCTGTTTTCCGAATTAATTAAAAAAAAACGAATTAGAGGTTTATTAAACAACAAAAATTCAGGTATTCTATGAATGATTTTGATGTATTTGGGAAGTTGTGCTCTATTGACAGTGATAATGACTCTCTCGTATAGCAATGTAAAATTGTAAAAAGAATATGATTCTGAAATTGTATAAATGTCATAATTGTTGTGTATTGACTTTATGAAATTGGTTTTCTTGGTGAAATACCAGTTACTAAAATATCACGTCCTGTGATATGTGAAAAATGTTCATTGTTATGTCCACATTCTCATTGAAAGAAAAAAGATTAATAATAGAATCTAACACAAGATATGTTGTAAATGTTTTCTGTTACCGATATCATTCTGATTATGATTGGAGTGCACTGCCACACTTGAATGCTTTTTTCTCGAGCATTTTTCATAATTACTGCATAAAATTTAGTATAGGTATATCCCTCTTTCAGGACTTTGAACTATTCAAAAAGCGAACAAAAAATATTTCTCAAACTCCCACTGATTTGTTCTACGTTCAACACGGTTAATAACAATCATTGTTTAATTATAATTGGTGCATTTCAGTTGGATGCTAATTACGCTAATTATATGTTTGTAATGTATAAAATATATTATAATACGATACTGATAATAAAAATGAATATGATAGACTGAAATTACTCTTGTTTTTCAATTTTAATTAAGTTCACCATTCACGTGCAATATATTCATATATCTGACATATATGATTCATACTTGTTCGAACCATTGTATAGTCCTCTATTATTATTTCAAAATATAAAAAAAAAAAAAGAATTCTTTTACCCGGGAGAATACAATTTCCCGAGAGTTGATGTGCATGTAGATAAAATAATTTTGGTTGTACATCCACATGTACTGAAAAATCTGTATTATTTTTCATGAACAAACTATTGGCGAATATGGGGATCCTCACAACATCAATCCCCTCACCCCCTTGCCACCACTCCCTTCATTTATTTATTATTAATTATTCGCCATTATTAATATATAATGTCGCATTCAAAATGAGAATTAATTTTGTTCGCAGTTTTGCTGCACATTTTGAGAGGTCGTTCAAGTATGAAAAACATTTCTTTTGAATCATCATCAAGGTATATGAAAACAAAAATTGAAAGTCCAATTTTTTTATGATAACATTGGTATCAACGTGGAATAATTGAAAAAAAATTCTTTATTGGAATATTTTTTATTTCACGTCAACTTTCTGCATTTTTGAATCTATTCACATATACAGCAACACCATATGACTTGGGGGGCGGTCGGTGGACTGTCTTACTGAGACTTGTCATATTGGAGGGACAATGATCTTCGAGCAGTAGACATACATTCAGAAGGTGACTATCAATTATTGCACTGGGTGAAAGTTGGCATAAATACGATCAATAGTCATAAAGGTATCCCAACAAACTCATTTGAATGGTCCATGATCTAATTTTTCATCAACTTCGATAATCATTCAATTTTCCCCATTATACCATGTAGAATTAAATACAATAATGCGCAAAATTATGTGTGAATGAAACAGAACAGCTAGTTTGAACCGTCATGAAATTAAAATTTTATATTATAGTGAGAAGTACGATAAATTCCGGTGGCGAAATCACAAAGATAGTAATACCCGTGCAAATTTGCGTGGTGTTACGAAAATGGGAACTGTGTAGATATAAAGTAACGTTGAATAAAGTGGGACAATATGTGAACGGAACCTTGTAGACTATTCATCTTTACAGGTAAATTCTTCGCTCAAATAACTTCACATTCAAAAATTGCTGAGATGGAAGTAGATGAGACTACAATTGATACTCATGAAATTATCTCGAAATGTAATGGCACTCAAGTGTCTTAAATTAACCGACTTTGTTATAACTACACAAACATTACGTCTCGGTCATTCCTCAATCATCTACCCGCTACTTCATTACCGAATTCGTTGACTTTCAAAACATATGACCAAGAAATACTAATCCATCTACAATATAATAAATGTTACAAAATCTCTCGTCAATTCAATAGTATTTGGATAATAGTCAAAGTTTTATTTCGATCTTTCAACTATGTACATCGAGCTAATCATTCGGCAATTATGGTCGGCACTTTGTTCTTGAGTATACTTAATCAGCAGACTTTACCCTAAGAATAAATATATCTCGAACTTCTATCGAAAATTCTGGAAAACCCGTTAATTATAGATGTCATATTGATTAACGTCAAGTGTATCCATGTGAGTAGAAAATTATGCCGGAATGGAACTGTTGACGGGTTAACTTTACTTGCTGTTGTATACATGTATATTATGTAGCAAGACCACGTAAAGCTCAACCAAGTGCACGAGTAGCTCGAAGCGCCGGCGTCTCTTTACCGCGGTTCCGTTTCCGCACCTCTGAGCAACACGTCAGGCTTGTACCCTATTTACTCGCGCGCTCCTTATCCCAATGCTGTAGTGAACCTCGACAGACTTGCTCAACTTTTGCGTATGCCATAGAATATCAGATCCCAAAGTATATACAAACGCGACGCAAGAGTTTTCTACGTACACTGTGTATATACATGTATACATATAATATAAATGCAAGTGCTTTCATTCCACCAAAGCCATTTCAAGTGCCATTGCTTTGATAGCGCTTGAGCGATTTTTGATAGAAGAAAGAAAAAAAAAAAACTTTACGTAACGTGTGGTCAAGTGATTTTCGTTCTAGTGCCACTTATTTATATTTATATTTTTATCGACAAATTCAACAATATTATTTTTTTTTGTTTTTTTTTAAATCCAATGGTGTATATATATTTTTACAGGTCGAATTCTTGAATATTCAAGCTATATATGTACATCGAAAACGAAGTTTATTTCTTGTTAGTATTTCAATAAATTTATCGGTTAACTGAGAAATATAGTTAACCGTATATCATATATGCTGACAATGAATATAATGTATATTCATTGTGTTGATGCAGGATTCAGCATCTATTATCGTACCTCAGCTAAATGAATTATGTATTTGGCGAGGTTTATCGATATTTTTCAATTTTTGTGTTTCTCTCACACGCAACGAATTGATCTCGAACGATTCAGGTCGTTGACTAGTCCACATTCTCATATCATCTTTGAATGTTTCCAATTTTTCACTTTAGATGAGCGTAGAGGAATTTATTGGTGCAGTTATTGACGAGCAGGAGAGAATTTTAGATACATTACCCGACGAGATCTACAATAACATCATAGCTTTTTTTCCTTTTTGAAAATTGAAAGTCACAGATCAATTGGGGGAAAAAATAAGAATAGTATTTGTAGATTTTTTTTTTCACTTAAGTCAAGAACAGAAGCATTTTCTGCGCGTTCACTGTGAAGTTCCCCCTGCATTTGAAAAATAATTTGCAACCTTAATTTGAGAATAATATGGATCATGGGTCAACGATAGAATTGAAATATTCATAATATTCACTTACTATAATGGAAAATTGGTTAATTTGAGACAATTGAGTGACATTACATCTCGAGGAAACTTGATGACTATCAATCGCTTCACTTCAATAGACATCAAATACAATACATCTAAATACATGATTATAAAATCGAAAGAAAAAAGAAGTACTCTTAAAAATGAAGAGTCAAGGAGGTGCTGAATTATCTCACATCATCATATATAATCATTAATTTTTTTATTCTAACTTTCCTATATTTAGTTCCCTCTTTTTCACAGAGAATCAATACTCCAATGAAGTATTTTATATATTATAACTATTCTAAGATGAATACGAATTAAGAATTTGTTAATCTCGAATAAAATCGATGAACTCACATTTAAATTCCGAATAAAATGTATCTTTATTTCACGTGAAAAAAATTAAAACATTTTCCATAGCCGATTACTTTGTTTTTATCATAGCTATAGTACCTGACGATCATTGTATCTATTTCTATCATACGATTCACATTATTCCAAATCGATATTTATTCTACCTTAATCAATTTATTTACATTATATCAACCGCAAATTTATTCTTCTCCCCGTGTAAAACATATACCATACACTTACACACTTTGAGGTTGTTGGTTAGGTTGTGTGTTGCATGGGGGAGTATAAACCATGCGCTACATCAAGAAAATACGCGCAGTACTGTGAGGAAGCAACCATTAATGCCACCCCACAGACCGCAGATGTTGCGCCAATTATAAACCCCACTGCGCCTCTACCCCGTATCCTTACGCTATGTATGTCTTCTTCTCATTCGCGCACTTCCAACGCTTCCAACGAGCACTTTCAAAGCTCAAGCTATTTTCCCATATAAACGAACACTGATTTGAACTGTATCATCAATACATTTCCCTCATATCATATACACACACACATGCATATATACATAAAAGACATACACATAGTTAGTACGAACAATTTCTCGGCTCAGAGATAGTTTTTACCGCACGCATTGCTCGTATATATTTCTTATTCGTCAATCAACTACATTATATATTCACGTATACGACAGCGCGCGGCTCAAAGAGATCGGAGTAAAAGAGCAAAGGAGCAAAGATGTGAGACGAGTGTGTAGGTCAATGTAGACAAAACAACGCAAGAGCAAGTGAGATGGAAATATATAGAGGTAGAGAGCAATGTGGTATATAAATATATGTATATATTATAATAAAAGAGAAGCAGTCAACGCCCGCATACGTGTGTCCATGAACAGCCGGGCGCGAAGCGCAAGTAAGTATATAGATATATATCTATGTGTATAAATATGTATATGTATGTATGCGTGACTGTTGCGTTATACATATGTATGTGTGTGTGTGTGTGGGGATGGGGCGCGGATGCTGATATTATTCTTGGGTCTTCCTCGCTCGAGCATTATTAGTTCTGGCGTGTTAGCATACATGAAATATTGATGTTACAACCACCACTATCGCACTTGGTTGTCTAACAGGAGTCCCGTGTGCCTCGCGCGTCTCCTCTATACTATCCCAGTGGTAGGTTTATACGAGCGCACCCCATCCACAGTTTCTCCCTTGTCCCTTTAATACCACCGTATGCTATGGCGCACCATATACTTGCAGTATTCAACATCCTCGCAGTTCGTAGATTCGACCTGTCTCTATTGCAACTCTCTGTCCATTCACGGTAACTTTCTGTGGCGTCGTTTAAGGTTTGGTGCGTGGCTCTATTGCTATACCAAACCTGATGCTCAATTACAGATGTTCAGAGCTGTTTCTTGGCGCCATTTCACTAAACTTTGAATGACAGTTTAATTTTAGAGTTATCACACGTTTAATCTCCGCTATTTGGATCACTTGATACAGTTAATTCATCAAGTAATGATGATTCATTTAACTAATTGATTTATTGGATGAGTGGGGGGGATATATGTATCGTGGAGCGGAATTGAAAGGTTGTGTGCGTTCGAATTATTCCTTTTAGGAGGAATGTAATGTGTGGATATTTTTTTTTTTTTTTGTGTTTTTTATTTTCAAACTCGATTTAAAGTGAATAAATAAATTGTGACGACGTATACGTCGTTCGGGTCGATGCGTCCTTTTGACACTAATTTGTAGTGGAATGAGATTAATCTATGCTATCTACCCGGAACAAATTCGTTAATTGAAGAGACGTTAATCATTTGAAGCTGTGGAAGATAGGTGATTTTTGGGAATTTTTTCATCCGTCAAGAATGAAGTCGATATTTTAAATGAGGTTTTTTGAAATGTTCACCGAATCAAATATTAATTGGCGGGATGGTTATCATGGTTAGAAATTTTGTTGAAGCATTCATCATACAACCAATCCTCAATTATTGCTATGGAGAGTGTTGTCGATATTTTCGGAAATAGAATTGAAATGGAGGAAATATACGTAAGAGAAATTGTCGAATGAACAGAGTAATATTTTGATGTCTCAATAAATGTTTTAACTTGAATCTATTGAAAGAACATAAAACTTTCATGTATGTATCAATGAAATCCCTACTTTGATTCGTAAACAATTCATACACTGTCAACCCAAATGGTTTTATTTTATGGTCTATTTTCAAACGTGTTAAACGTTTGATATGTTAATCTTCTATTGGAAGAATACAACAGTTCTAAGTGTTTGAATATTGGCTACAATGGTGAAGAAAGGAAATGAAATGTCTCGAGAATACTTGGATTCACATACTATACAAACATTCAATATCATCCGTTAGGATGGAGATGTGCCATCAGTTTTCAAGGCATCATGATATCTATTTAGTTTTGAGAAAAACGCTTTCAAATCATTCGATTTCCACTTTAGGGTACTTGACTACAAATTACAATCTTTGAATACTCAATGCAGTAGAATGTCTACAAAAAAATTGTTGAATGTGTTCTCTCTCGAATATTATGTCTTAGTTCCCGAGCGTGCATGTTACAGATACTGAAAAAAAATACTTGAAGTAAAAATTCGGCAATGAAAATAACATTTGTTACGATTAAGTAAAAACATATTCTTCATTTGAACATATATAAAATCATGCACTCAGGAGTTAATAACTACCGAGTTTTTCAATCAACTGGAAGAGTAATGCATACATATTCTCGAAGAATTATAGAAAAATAAACTCTAAAGAGAAATTCAACTTTCTGAACTTACTTAGAGAACGTTCCTGTATTTTAAATAATTGTTTTCGGCATTGTTTCTCTACTGATAAATAGAAATGAAACTGATATAATAACGAATTTTGGTATATAATTCAAACGCTCCGTCACTGTCTCTTTTGAAGCTTTACTCCATCATGTGTTTATTCAAGATTTGGAGAGTAAAAACTTTTAGCCGGCCTTTCACTATCTCTAATGCCAAGAGAGCGTCAACCGAGATGTATGACATCTTGATTTTAATTATGCAATGCAATTAGGTATATATAAGGGCACTTACCTATTTTCGATCCTTTTCCGTTTTGAAAAGTTAACGAGCTAGGATAACCGTCTATAGAATTATTCATTTCAGTTTGCCCTTCTGGAGCTAAAAAAGAAAACGAAAGGTATAAAAATAAATGATTAATACATAAAAGTTGTATTGAATATATAGAATATAGGAGATATATGTATACTTTGATTGAAGACTTTCTCACCTTTTCTTGATAAATCTGTTGTGGTTGGACTTGGGCTTGTACTGGGTGGGTTGGACACTGCAACAAGAGAGGACCAAGTTTTTATTTTTTTAATTAAAGTTTCTCAACGTTGTAGCACAAGTGTACGCGGTAAAAGTGTATATCAGAGGGCATATAACACGATGGCCAAAGGCACAGTGAGGGTTTTGGTAGCGGGCAGACGTAGACCGTCGTTATGGATTGCGCCACCTGTTACTAACTCCAACCCCTCGGAACATATTAGTTGAAATAGTAGTAGTGTGGCCGTGGTGAAAAGCCCAAGCTAAAATCCCTATACCGACGCGACGGGCTGGCCATCAAAAATTCTCAGCTATATTTTATCCACTACTGCCATCGTATGCTACACTTCACCATATACAATGACGACGTATAGTCCTAACCGACATACCGAGAATATACTTGAATAATTATCCTTAATTTCGTCATTCGTCCTCACTTTATTCAGTTGCGAGAGCGATACGCTTGAGCTGGCAGGCTCTCGTAATTTTTGCCGCGTACTCTATTTCTCTTGACTGGTGTGCGAATTTCGACGAAGCACAGTCACATTTCGCCGAAAGTGTAACGAGCCAGAGACTGATCGACGTTCCTATACTGAAATAAAAAAATTACAAAAAAAAAATATACGGAAAAAAAAATTGCGACAGAAAAAAAATGTGATGAAAAAAATTGGAAAAAAAAAAAAAGTGACGTTCACAGGCTCGATCGAGAGAGTGTGTGGCAGCTGGGAAAATTCGTAGTATCAAATCCCGATTAATCACGAGGTTGACGTGCCAGCAGGATAACCTCGCGTAAACGAATATAGTGCGGGCATGTAAACAAGTTCGGTCAACTCAAAATTGCCACTTGAGTCGTGTAAGTTTACTTTCACATTTTGCCGTCAATTGAACGAAGGTTAGAGTTCTTTTTGATCCCGGATTATCGTGGAATTAATTCGTAGTTTAACTTTGAAGTCTGGCATATTATAAACGAGAAATGATGCACAGTAACGTGATTGCGTGCTGTATAATCAAATGTTCATTTAATGAAGCTGCCAGTTCATACAGCGACAGCTGTAATTGTCAGTAAATTCATTCCATCATTCAAAACTATAGCCGCATAACACAAATTATATAATCAGTTTCCTATCTTCTCATCGATGCTCGTCAATTTATTAGTCAACCATCATTGTCATTGCAATTTCACTTTTAGAATTATATAGAGAATATGAGTAAAATAAAAAAATGACGAATTGTGAAAATTCATCTATCATATTTGCCTGAGACATCAAGATGAAAGATCGGTGAACGCGGTGACTGTGAGGTCAAATATATATATAGTTATATATGTAGAAAAAGGCAACATTGAAGAGACAGAGAAAATGGAAAATGTGAGATGGAAAAGGGTGGCACAAAGATGACCGAGAGTTGCCATTTTGTTCGTGGCTGAGTGGCAGCTAGAACTGACTAAACGACTCAGGCGGTGCACTTTTTGATTTATTGAGCTCAACCCAACTTTTATATTTCGCATTGGATATATTAAAACTCGTTGTCCCGTCCATTTAACTTTGTACCACTTTGATTGATGACCCGATTTGCGTGAATGTATATTGTGTATATATTATTTTTTATTAGATGTATTTAAATTCAAATCAATTCATAAAATTAGTTTGTTATTCAATGAATGATGATAATTCTGTTTGAACAAATACACAGTGCAACGTAAATTAATGTAGTGATGGAATTGAATGAATATCAAAACACAAGTTTTCGTGCTGGTCGGAAGTTTACAGGAAACTTGTTAAAATTTCAAATGCTCTTTAATTATTATAATGGTGCAATCTTCCTTAGTCCATCTGCTCGTGTCAACTTGTTGGTGGATTATTTCCGGCGTCTTTTACAATCATTCCAATCGGGCTATTAAATTTGATAGAAAAATGTTCCATCTCATCTGTATCTCCCGTAATTTATATTATTCAACTTTGTGCATTCCACATTACAATTTATATTTGTGACCACAATCAAATCAGTATTATATCCAAGTTATAGCAGTAGTCTTGTCTGGTTTCGTTTGAAACATATGTATATATATGTTTAATATATAAAAGCCGAAACTGTGGCCATATTATATATATACATATAGAAGTTGCCTTTGCCAAGGGTGAGCAAGTTAACCCCGAGGAAGCTACCGAGAGAATTAGTATGCGGCCACTGTCACACTTCTCCCCATCGTCTTTCCTGCCATGACCCCTGCTATGCGGAACGTCGTGCCGCCCGAGCTAGACCGTTAATTTTCCATCCCGTGACTCCAATCAATCTTGCAGACCGTCAACGATTCACCCTTATAGAAGACCATGTGCTTGCTCATATAGGTATTCCGATTTCATCTCATGTATATCGGCTCCATGTCTCATCGCTACCACCATACTCTACGCGTATATATACTGAATAGTATCAAAAAGTCACAAGCTCAATAGCCAAGACACTATTCTCTTCTTTCTTCCATTATTCCATTATCCACATATATATAATCTCTTGTCAATTATTTTGTTTCAAAACTATATCAATTATATCAATCAAGGGGAAATAATAATTCCAATTTGTTTTTTTATCTATGTATAGAAAAATTTTTTTTTCTCCAAACTACTTTTGAAGACGAAACGTCATCTGAAAAGGTATTTGGAACGTGAACACATTTCTTTCAACGAACACGACGTTTCTGTTTCCGACAGCAACCAGCCTCGGGGTTGATTCGAGTTATCCGTTAACGTGTTGCGCAAATCCTCCAATGAATACACCTGTGAACGAGAGATCGGTTAAAACTTTGTTTGAGAAAGTCAGGGATAGACGAAATAGAAATTGTAATGGCGTATGGGTGATTCGTGTGCTAGTAAAATACCGCCGGTGAAGTTTAATGAAAAAAAAAAAAAAAAAGAAAGAAAAACAAGGCAAGAGAAACATAATACTGAGAGAATAAAATTGAATGATTTAACAAATTGATCAAATTATATATAATAACATCTCGTTTGATCTATGTTATTATTCTGATTATATTGAAACCTTTAATTATTCCGGTCGATAAAAACCGTGAAATTCTATTCAACTGTGATATACAACTGGAATTGAATTACAGCGTCGAGTTTTCACCGCCGTCGATTCATTTGAAAATGCGAGGAGTTTGCAATTCCACGTAGACGTAAATGAGTTTTATTATTACATTGAATCTTCACAATAATGAAAAAAAAACCAAAAAAAAAAAACAAAACTAATGAAAAAAACATAGAAATAAAAAACAAAACTATTGCGACTCGCCGAGTCCCCGAGGGTAAAATTTTCTATTGCAATAACCATATTAATTTCGTCACGATCGATCGGCCGCCGATCGACCGTTCAGAACAGGAGTATATACCAAAGGGCGGATATCCGTCATCTATCGAATCGGATCGACCCACTTCTACTGGTTATATACGTCCAGAGGTGCATAATTCATTCCGGTCCAATCAATTACGGTGGCGCTGTTGGGTGCCCTTAATAAGCAACAACGTCCGCCAATGTTACCACAATTATCGAGTTTGGCCAACCGATATACGATACGTTCTCTGCATATCGACATAACACACGTACTTGGCCACTTCCATCTATCGATCGTTGTAATTATAATAAACTATCAATGATAAACCCTCGAGGATGTGTTGACAATGTGGCGCCCTTTTGATGTGACCGAGTGCCAACAGCATCTCTATAGAATTATACCAACCAGCTTGCAGCATTACCATATTATCCTGATTACGCACAGCACACACTGCTTCAGCAGCAATGGTCGGTGCAACTATTTTGTGAATTCGCATTGTCATAAATGTACCGTATATATAGGTGTATGTGTAACAAAAGACAAAACGAAAGGATTCATCTGGGGTATTCAATTGACGATTATTGATCATTGCGGGCAATTAATTAGAGGGCTGGTGCGTTCTTTCTGTCACCTACAATTGTCGTTACAGTCTTTACACTTTTTTTTTCCCCACACTTCACACGGCCATGTAGCATTGTTCTGTCAGCCTTCAATTGACACTAGCGAACGAGTGAAAGAACATCCGTTACCATATAGGAGTTATCGACAGAGCATAATGACAAATGTAGATATATATCCGCGAGTAAATACAGCTTGAAGCTACAAGGTTGAACAACTATGTCATGTGATACATATGATGAGAAGAAAAAAATGATGCGATAATGTGATGAATGAAAGAATAGAGAATAAAATTGGTTTGGCTCCAGTGCACGCATTCACGTGTTCGTCTTGCGAATAGACGAGTCTCAGGAGAGGCTCCTCTTCTTCTTCTTCTTCTTCTTCTTTTTATTCTTGTACGAGTAGTCGCTTGTATAATTCATAGGTCGTACCCACTGGTTCGTGGTCGGGTATAAGTCGAACTTCAGCCCTACCTCCTCGACCTTCTTCACTCTCGTATATAGTTGTGCAGCCCTGGCGGCATCTCAATGCTGACCGACCTCCAGATTAGCCCCAGGAAATTGCCAAACTTCTTTACTCGCTGGAAAAGTCGATTCTAAAAGTTGTTCCTCAAGCGGTAGCCCTACCACCACCACCACCACTATCATCAATACCACCAACACCCCACTACCACTATCCCCATCACCGACATAACCTCTATAACACCACAGACATTGGGAGACAACTCGTTCTAGGCAGTTAGCTATGAAGCATTCTGAATAATTGCAAATTGATGAATATGAGATATTCCATTGGAAATTTACATTTTTCTCTGATTAAATTGTTCCATTATTTCTATTTAGATTTAATGTGAAAAGGAAAAAGTTACGTATTCTTTTAGTTGGACATATCGTCATTCAATTGTCGTTGATGTTTGTGTTGAATAATAAAGTTATGATATGAAAAACAGCAAATGAATTGAATACATGTATATACTGAGAGCTAGATTTCTTCAATAGTGACTGAATGATTATAAGTAAATAATTTCGTTGATTTTTTCCAACGTTCTGATAGCGACTCTTTGACTGTCGAATTGCAGAAATATAATTTTTTTCCAAACCTTTTACTTCCATTTTTCATAAAGTGAACAACGAGAATTTCGATCCATCAAGAAATACGGGAACTATACTCGTTTCTATTATTCTTAGTTACAGTAATTCGAAATATTTCAATTGACGTAGAATTTTTTATTTTAAAAAGATTAATGCTATTCAAGCTCTTATGAATGATAACGTAATCATGAAAAAAATCATTGTTTTATGCCAACGCTAGCGAAATGAAAGAAACCAAATGAGATAACAATCGGAAAAGAAAAAACCACATCTATTCTTATTACATTTAGATTACAATAGAAAAGGAGAAAAAAATCAGGCAAATTCATCAGCACTGAATGTAAATTTATGATGAAATACTCCACATAATATATGTATAATGAATATAATGCTCGTAACATAGTTGTCGTTTTAGGCATACATCACTGCAAGGCGTGAATTAATACGTTTATAATGTACAATTACATTTTGAAATAACGGCTTTTACTCGTCGTTTTATGACTCTTGCTCTCCCTCTCTCTGTCCTTTGATATTTTACCCGAAGAATCACGATGCCGACGTGAGAAACTCGAAGCCAGAAAAGTCAGAACGATCGTAAGGAGCATTGGAGCCAAGAATGGAACGAAGAGTGGCAGAAGGTGATATATACAGTCATGTATATATGTATAGTGGTAGAGGAATAGGTTGAACCAACGAGTCGAGAGAGGCAAGAGGTGTGAAAATTGAAGATTGATGAGAGACCGATGAACGTACAGATGGGGTATGTGAAAGCGGGGCAAGACAATGAAAGACAGAAATTTTTCGATGTCGAGGCAGAATGAAGGATCGAGCGACGCGGATGAAAATGCCAATGAAATATATATATCTACACGTATATTACGATGAAATGCTCGTAGATTGCTATCTAGAGTATGGGTTAACGAGGAAAGACAGGTGGTCGAATGATATTGTTTTGATAACTTGAATTTTTAACATTTCCCCGTGTGGCTGAATGCAAATACTACGGTCGATACTATTATACATACACTATGCGGTACATACCGCAATGCGTGGTGCATTCAGTATCAACTATTATTAGTCTACGTATACGTATTGGTATACATATGCATGATATTTCGTTTTTTTTTTTTTTTTTTTCGTAATCATATGATGAATTAAAAAATAGTTATGATAATTAATTAATTACGAGTAGTAAGTTTTTCAACTGTAATTATACATATCGAAAAAAAAAAAAAAATGACGAGACAGAATTTGTTTTCTTGTTGCTTCTCTGGATTAAATGTTTTATTCGTGCATATACAAATGCATCATATCTCATGCGTCACTATGAACACGAAGAGGGTTAATGAATAAATGTTTTTTTAGACAAGTCGTGCTGTCTAGTGAGATCGCGATGCCAGTTGCATTTTATAACCTCTCAAGATCGTGGAATAGATTTGTTTTTTTTTTTCTTTCTCCCTTTCTTCTTTCCACCCAAGATTTTAGCGAAATGAAAAAAAGGGAGTTTTGCCGAGCACGACGTTGTCTCATTATTTGTGAAGCATGGACCATGAAAATTTCTCCGTTTATAATATGCTCCCCTTGTTGATTTTTTCTTCTTCCGTCATATTATGAATATAGTTATATTAATTGATAGCATTATACATGCGTATATATTTTTTCGTTGCATTCAGTTTATTTCATTTTTCGAGTGTAACTTCGGTACGTTATATGGTGAATGCTGTGGAAATGAGGTCGTTGGTCAAATTTAGAAACTGTACATTGTACATAAATTTTACAATGCAACAAATGAAAAATACAGTAGCTAGATAGTATTTTTCATTTGTTGCATTGTAAAATTTAATGGATTTCTATTGACAGACGAAAGATTGAGAATGAGTTTAAATGTCTGATACAATATCCAGCTAATTGAAATTCCATAGAGAATTTAAAGTAATGAGAGAACGAGATTGTGATTAGGTTATTGACAGTTAATTCTACAGCGAAATATAAATAAAAAGTATACTCATAAATACAGTCATTTCATAATGAAAATAATTTCAAGAGTTTCCTGTACCAGTTCAATAATTGGACAGAAAAATTTGATGGGAAAATTTGCGCTGGTAATTTATGCGCCCGAAAGACAACTCGCTATATCAAAAAATCCAATATAATGCATGATGAATTTTGTCATGCACATAATTATCAGCCATCTATATTTCCCAATATCATTATTCGCATGGTAGCAATTAATATGTGCATGCTAATAACTAACAATTGCATCAGTAAAATTTATTATACAGTGAATTATATATTTGTTTATAGAACGCTGTATTTCTTTTATTTGCATTCTGTGACGACTTCTCTCACAAAATTGTTGTTCATGTATTGAAAAATGACAGGATTTCATTAGTCAGTTGAGTGAAAAAACAGAGATCAAAATTGGATACTCTCGAAATATCGATGAAAAGTTAACGCCCCTATCCACAGTTGTGATATTCATAATTATTAGTTCAACAGAATAATAATTGTAATTTTATTAATTATATAGAATCATATTTTTTTTTTTTCTTGCGAGTTTAATCGGACTTTTTTCATACATTTACCAACTACGATCTGGAGTGATAGAACTACCGCAATATGTAACTCTCGTTGAGCTTGTACTCACGTTCAACTTTCCCCATGCTGGGAAATAACCTTCAACATTGAAGAAAAGGTATATTACATATTTTTCACATGACCTAAAAAGTCATTCCACGATGATTCTCACTAACTCATAGTTATATATATATATATAGACATCTATACATATATATCTACGTATACAGAATAAAGACAACTGAGTTGCTCATTATGTCTGGTGAGTTGGGAAAACTTCTGATCAATTTATAATTGGAGTGGGCGAGCGCGAAGAAACTTTGTCTCTGCGAAATTGTCTGCATCTTATTCTTCAGAAGAACTAATGAAATATCCAATATTCATTTTTTACAACTATCAGACAATCACTTGGTAAATGAACTCCGTCAAAATTCTTTTTTTTTTTTCTTTGTCTTTTACAGCAAACTAAATTACTCATCTTTGGTATTCACATCAAGAGCAAAGAAATTGGAATCATTGTATCAATAATATAATTAGAGTCAAGTTTTTAATTTATTTCAATACAATATTTAGAAAGGAGAATTGGATGTGGAGAGTGGGAAGATCGTGGTATCAAAAAGATTGAGTGTAAAAATAAAATAAAAATAAAAGAACGAAAAGAAAAGAAAGTAACTCTCGCCTTTAGGGCAGTGCTCAATAATAAATTCATATCGCCGCAATCCCCAAGCATTGTGTCCCAATCCCGTAACTCCAGAGACTCCTACCTCAACCGTCGCAAGCGTTTCTCTCTTCAACTACAAATCTCTTTTTTATGCCATTTAATAAAACTCGTCTGACATATCTCTGACTGTTACCACTTAATTTTCAGGGCGGTTCCCTGCTTTCGCATCTTTTCATTTTTTTTTTATTCTCGTTTTTCTTTTTTCCCTCTATTCTTTCTTTTTCTCTTTATACCCGACCAACGCAAGCTTATTTCCCTTCGTGATCAAGTGGCGCAAAAGACGAGGCAGTGGCTGCGGGGAATAGCGCGGTATAGCAGTGGTATAGGATATTGTAGATTTGGTGTAGTGAGCACGGGACTCGCTTGGGGATTTTTCTTCTTTACTCTCAGTTCCACACGGCCGATTCTACTACCACTGTTTCGCGTATTCGACCACACCGTGTGCGTTGTCAAATGCGAGTCACGTGGCGGTAAAGATCACTCGGTGTAGACTGATATTGTAAAAAGGAAAGATGAGAGTGTACGTGAATGCTCCTACGCGATATACATCATGTCAATAAGTATATATATATATATATATATGTAATAATAAGAAAAGTTCCAATGTGATTCGCGGAATACAAAGTCTCTCATTTTGAATGCAAACGAGGCGAGAATTTTTATTTACATTTTTTTGTCTATTTCTTCTCCATCAAACTTATTTGGATTTTTTTTTTCCCCATTGCAAATTGTATTAACTGTCATATAAGGAGGAATTAGTTTTTTATGGGCGAGCTTTTTTTTTATGTTAATTTATTTTTTCTCTTTTTTCTTTCCTCTCATAATGTTCCTATTTCCATTGAAGATTTGATCCGATTTAGTTTATGGGACTTTATACCAGAGTCAACGAAGGACGTTTCTTTCAACATTTCATATATGGACACTTCGCTCTTACTGCGGTCGAGGCTTTTATGCTAAATCCTCTCTCTCTTCATTTGAATGTCACTAATGCGAAAAACTGATGCATGCTAATGGAGAGCTCATACTATGTTGACGTACGCACACGTATACACGCACGTTGAAATGAACGTAACGTGCGCCGTTTCTCTCATGTGACCCTTCATGTCATATGCATATGTATACTTTATACTATATACCATAAACCTATATATATATCGTTGCCTCCAGCCATCCAGTTTTAGAAATACTCGGTGCATCGTGTGAGTGTCCGTTCGTTCTTTTTTTCTCGTTTTTTTTTATTTCTACACTTTTTACCTCTCCGACTCTACGTTATAAAGTTGCATTCATTTGAATATTGAACCGTAAAGATTTTCCATCTCAAAATTGAGGGATGAAAAGTGTTGTAGGGTAAAATAATATTTTTAAATTAAATAGACTGTCATTTCGTCATACCGAAAATAATTGTATATATGTGTATATATGTATAAAAATTGTACAAATTGTTGAATCGTAGACAAGATGAAATGAACACGAATGAATTAAACTCTTACTCGCGTATACGAAATCATATATTGTTCCTTCAATCAGTGATTCTGATTTTTATTGTGCAAATTATTTCAGAGGATAAAAATGTATTCTAATGTTGAAACTCTATATATTTCATTGTTTTTCATTTTATTACTAGTTGACGAGTCACATTTGTTTGCCCATTTCAATCATTCATCATGAATTGACGAGATAAAAATAAATTATGCCGTAGAGAGATAATGCGATTTTGCAGTACATATTTGATGATATTGTATGGACAAAAAAACAGTGGTACTTACTATAGAGACGAATGCTGCCATCAGTTTCACCCCGTGGATTTTTCGCAACGCACTTGTAGCTAGCATAATCCGCTGGCTGAAACACAAGAGTGCACTGATGCCATTTATTGCGTAAAATCAATCAGGGCAACGAAACGGAATGCATCGAATAGCCCCGAATAGATGTAGAAAATGAATGGATTGAGAATACTCGATAGGAAAGCGATGGAAACAAAAAAATTGTGTGATACATATATATATATAGATACATGTATCTATGTATTTTTTTTATTATTTCATAGTGGCTTAAATCATTGCCCATTGCTGCTATGTATAACGAATTTTTTTGTTGCATTTCACTCCAGTATCGATCGCTATAAGCTCACCAATGCACTGGAAAATAAAATATAATCACAAGCGAATTCGATACGTGGAAAATATAAAGGAATATTTTCAATTCCCAATCATATTCGCGTGACCTCGTTCAAAAAAACAAAAAAAAATATGAATGAATAACGGAAAATAAAAAACACAAAATTCCTATTGGATTCGTTACATTCATCCGTTATGTTTCCATTATTGTTCAGTGCAGTGTTTTGTTAATGTTTAAATGTATAGGCACGATGCATGAAATGAATGCATATTTATTAAATTTTAATATATATATTACCTCCAAGTTATTTATAGTTAAGGTCATATGCGTTTTATATGCTGGTTTTTCTGCTACAGATATAATGGTATATTTGTCGCTCGCATGAATCATACGTCCATCGTCGCCTCGAGTCCAGTAATTAAGAGAAGTCGGATGTGCTTCCGTATAACATTCCAGAGTGACTGTATAACCTAATGGCGCACCAACCAACTGATGAGGTATCGTCAGCATCGGCGAAACTGCAACAGAGATTCGATTGGATAGCTCATTAATGGTTTCATCAACTTGTCAATGGCAACATGGCATTCGGCCAATGTATTGAAGTATTTTCCGATCTGCTATATATTCATTCTATAAACTATTATATGAAAAATTCGTTTTTGTTCCATTTGCATTGGCACTTTTGTTTATTTACACTCTATTGTTTTTAATATAATATCGAGTGGTTGATATCGCCAGACCTAAAAATATAATATACTGCAATGGATTGGGCAATTTTTATATCTCATAAAAATATACCAAACTTTTCATTCAATCGCGAGCACAACTCACCGCGTACAGTTCCCATGATTAATTTTCATGTACGTATTGTTTGAATCGTTTGATATAGTTGGTCATAAAAAGTTTATCCTATTTCGTTGGAAATCATCTCAAGTTTCAGAACAATTCCGATCAACTAAATCAACATTCAGTGTATAGGAATTGTTGATTTGTATCGTTTTAGTGAGAATAATGTGAATGAATTATAGTTGAAATATGACAGTAATTTTTTTGATAAACGTCATTCAAAAAATGGCATGCACTTCAAACGCCCACTCACGTCACTTTTACGTGCGTGCCTACTCTAGCTCTAACACACTGCATACTAAACGATATATGACTTCAGAAATTCATCATTCATTTTTTTTTCACCTTATAGATGCAGTTAAAAATAATAAAATACATTTCAATGCCGAAGATTAAGTTTCTGATAAGACCAAACACTTTCATTTCTTTTCGCTAATCTTGGTGATTGAGAAGACCATTTCTTTCAGTCATTCTACTAGTCCATGTTGAATGGACAAGGCAATAATGATCGATGTGATAAAGAGTTAAGAATAGATACTTTCTACACTGAAAATTCCTGTTAAATCAAGTGTTTCAATTCAACATGTCAAAAGGTTTCATACCCTATCTTTACCATTGCACGTATTGTAGTTACTTTCAAATCACTCATATATGTTTCAAAAGTGCCTACAATATTAAAGACAGGGAATCGAACTTCTTGACGTTTTAAATTGGAACATTTAATTTTGCAGTGCATATGTGATGCTTGTGCATCAATTTCACAGTTGGATGATGTTCATTCCGTTTACAACTTTTATATAATCGACATGTGATCATATCATATGCATCTAGGTGGTGTATGCCGAGAATGTTCAAATAAATGAGTGAACAAATCGATAAAATAAAGTAAAAATAGAATAAAATGGAAAAAAAAGCGTTTTTATCTGTTGACAAATACATATATTTCAAAAAAATATAAACGCGTAAATTCCCAGAGATAAATTTTTTATCAGATAAAATTTATAGTAATCGTCTATACACAAGAATATCCAATATGTTTTTACGGTTGTCATTGTTTTATTGTGTCGTGTACTACACACCACATAACTGCACATATAACTGTTAGAAAAGAATTTGAGATGGGCCAAGCGAAACGCGGCTTGGTTGGCTTGGGTCACGACAACTGTGGAGGATCCAACAGCTTTTTAAAATGCAAAACATTCCACTCGAGAGTGTTATATAGTGCAGGGGTGTAGTGGCGAAGGGGCGCAATAGGTGAGGAAGGACGAGGACGAGGGAGCACGCGATATCCATGTTCTCTCGTATATTGCCTGAGCTCCATGCGCTCGTGCCACCTCGCTCGCGCAAGTTACCACCTCCAATGGAAGAAGAAACATCTTGGCTACACGCTTGGGCTACCAACGACGCGATGCCACTAAAGGCGATGGATCGTGAGTCATTGTCATTACCTAGGGTGTTAATGGCGCTGGCAATCGAATGCAATAGCTATAACCCTTCCGTTTCTTTTTTTTTTCTTCTCCAACATTTCATTCTCTATTTTCACATTAATTTAATTCAAATAAATAGGGATATTGAAGGATACAATACCTTACTATTTTTCTCATTCACTGTGACCTTATATATTTCATTTCCATACCAATTCAATTCGAACAAATGGAGAAATTGCAAATGAAAACTGATAGATGCTTCGAGAGATAGCCTTATTGATGTTTGAACTTGGACTTTGACTGTTTTATATATAATTGTATACAGTATTGTGAGACAGAGAAATTCGAAGAAAAGCCAAACGTGGTTTTGTGGTCTTTGGGGTTATACATGATTTCTTCCAAACAGTAGAATTTCTCAACAACTTTCAGTGTCTTTTATACTGAGCCCGCGATTCTATCCTCCTTGGAATTTTAATCCAATTCCCTCCCAACTGCTGAGATTTATTAGTCGCCAGATATATATCTTCTTACTGCGACATCAGAGCTAAGTGTACTCCTTTTCTGAACGATTAATGTTCCGGGCTATATTTTTTGGCGCAAGAGAGAAAAGACGATCACTTTGCTAAGAGGAAAGAAAAGTGGGCTGTACCAAGGGTCAAATCGTGCAATTGCATCAACTCAATGTATATCGAGAGTCAACGAGGCATCCAATTATTCGATCAGAATTTTACAATGATAACAAATCATTTCTGCTAATCTAATATACTGGAATGACGTTTTGCATATCGCTTGATGAATTCATTATTTATCCATTACGATGTATTTATTCAATTTGTAGGTTGAAATTTGCATTCAGGCATGATCAGACGGTCCGATTTTTTACGTTAATAAAAAGAAAGATATATCTTTTTATTTGCTCACTTAATCGTTTAATAGTGTACAGAGAAATGTCTTTGTGCGATTAGTGTGTTTCTGAGTATTATAAACATGGAATTATTCATAATTCAGACTACATATATTCTCGTTTCGATCTTCTTAACTTCATTGTTTTATGGTACCATCAACTAAAGAAGAGAGTGATCGGATGGCTAACCGAAAAAATACGTATCCGTACAATCTTTATATAGAATCAGATGAAAAAAAGAGAAGAAAAATATTATCTCAAATCTGACAAGAGTGGAATGCTGAATTCTCATGGAATATTCCATTATATATATCTGTGGACTTTACCATATGACGATTGAAACAGATATATATGTGTACGTAATTTAATCAGATTATACCTAGACGACAATCATGCTTACGAGATAATACTATTAATTGCGGTGAGGAATTGAAACGCTTTGTGTCTATATAATATCCACTACCCCTAATAGTGGTATATAACTATCACGTACAACCCTCGGATACTCTACTACAACCACTTGACAGCTATACCGACAGTTAAAGCGCACCAATAAATGTTCCAAGCACATTCTTGACGTGGCATCGAATTTCGCAACTCAACTTTGTGGCCAAATACTAAACTCAATAAAAGTAACGAACGTAGTTGACGCAAACTGGTACACAACAAGTTTGCGTGGTATTCAATAAGAGCCTTTTGCTGAACAGCACAGGTACGTATACATGAATTCAATCAAATCAAGGTTATAATAATCTTGTTTTACAATAACAACTTCATTTACATACATATACACTAATGTTTGTTTATGTATTCGTCTGTATTTGTTCATCAAGTAAAAAGGATAAAAGAAGTGATGATAATCAAGAGCTTGAATAAATATAAAGAGACCAGATGCATCATCTTCGCAACATGAAATGTGTTGGCAATAGTAAACCACATCACGTTTCACCAGTCGCGTCAGGGGAAAAGACAGCGTATAGTCGGCTCAGCAAAAATCATTGGATTTTTCTTGTGACTCTTCGCGCATAATATATCCAGTTTCAACGAAAAAGCAGTAACTGAACCTTTACTCTTCGCACACACACACACATACACTAACTTTGTGCTCAGTCTTTTCGATTGAATGAGTAAAACTTTTTCCAATATAGCCTGAGGCGAACTGAAAATAGCAGCGCACAGTTGAGGCAATGAGAAGAAAGAATAAATAATTAAATAAATAAGAATTGCTACTTGAAGAGTGATCGCGATGTTGCAGATATTGATAATTATACATCATATCATTAAACAAAAGAAGACGACTAAATCATATTGAATGTCAAAGTCGTAATGGATAACTGATCAGTGAGAAGAGAAACATGGATTAGAGATTATATGAGTTGAGATTATGTTGATATATATGTAGGAGAATATCTGGCAAAGGTAATGAGAAAATATGAGCATGAGTGAGAAAGAGAATGTAATCCTCAGGGATTTCCATCGGTTGAATTGTGCGTTCATATATATATATATAATGTAGTGCCTCGTCTCGAGGTGCCGCTTCGTCACCCCATTGGGGTGTGGAGGTGAGTCAGAACAGAGGCATTGTCGCATTAACATTCCTTTCGTGTGAAGAGGGTGCGGAGTGAGAGCGGTTGGGGTGGGATTTGATTATGGAGGGTTGCAAGCGGTCTCGGGGTGAGATGGTTGTACGCGCGAGGATGTCAACGGACAACCAAGCAGGTGGTATTGGTGGGATGTATGTCTATGGGCCAAATAACCACACAATTGGGAGACATCCCCATCAGCATGTGATGTCACTCGTTTGCAATATATGGAAACACATGAAATATACGTCTAAAATACATTGAACAAGTATCCCACTGAATAATAAATTGTATATATGTTCAGGGGACGATTAAAAATATTTTTATACCCGAATTTTCGTATTCAATTTACTCAATACATTACATGGGTTTTTTTATTATTTTCTTTTTCACTAGTTCTATATTCATTGTTCGCTGAACGTTTTGTTCTGTCACCAAAATATGTGCCATAGTTATAAATGTTTCATTTGAAAATTTTTTAGTGGAGTATATTTTTTATTTGTTCAAAAGAAAAAGGCGCCAATTAATTTTTCTAGTTGAATTAATTTCTAGTGTTATATCATGTACAGAGTTAGAACTTTTCTGTGGAAGTCCAATCATAATTTGTGAAAAAATTTTAACAGGAAGATTTAGTTGATTGCTAGGCCAGTGACGCGTTTTTTTATTTTTTTTTCGTCTGCTTGAATATTAAATTTGAGAATCAATATTTGCCATGCGTGTATAAACGTTCCATTAACTTTACGAGATATTTTTTGCATGACATTAAATACCAAAAAAAAAATATTATATTATTCTTTGATAATTTCTATCAATCACATCGTTCTATTCTTTCACATTCAAATTTAAAACCGTTTTACTAATGTATTAGACAGTTCTTATGTTGAATCTGCAGGAAATCTTTACGATTTTCATGAACATGGGTTTTGCACAAACGAAAATGAACAAGAAATATTGGCACAAGCTAGAGATTGTTCTTGGGCGCAATCCGAACTGCATGATCTTCTTATTACACCAATCCTCTTATCTTCCTCATTCAATAGTTAAAAGAATTCTTTTAACAAATTTATCTTCAATTTGGTTTTGAATTCGAGCACGCAAGTAGCTGTACCAAAGATCTTATCCAATATCCCATCCCTCCTTATCTAAAGTATTCAAAACTGTGAGACGCTTCAAAACAATTTTCTTTACTCTTCCCAAAATTAATTTGAAAAAAATTAGTTTTGGGAATGGTGAGGGGAATTAAAGTGAAGCGTTCCAAAATGGTTTTGAATTCTCTGTGAAGGGGAGGGTAGGGTGGAGGTGGATGAAGAAAGGATCTCGATATTCACCCAAGAAATTGAAGACAAAAATAATGAATAGTATTGAACCACGATATGAACTTTCCGAATTTGTGCCGGATATTTTACCAATTAATTTATCCAAACCTATGCCACTTTCCATTTTGATTTCTTGTATTGTATATCAAAGTATCCAAAATTAGCTGTGGTTCACTCGCATCCCACTTTCGGTTTGGTCTTATATTTGAGTTTATATTTGAGTTTGAGACACATAATATCGAAAGTTGAATATTGTTTACAATCTCTTATCAGGTTTTGAAACTAGATGAATGCAAATTTTGAGAAGACTGTCAATTAAAATTCTGACACAATTGTGTATAATATGAATGTAATTTGATTCTATATATGTACTTTGTGTCGGTTATTATTCTATTTATTAACCAAAACTCTCAAATTCATCGACAAGTTTCATCATCCCTAGCTTCCTCATATAAACGTTCTCTATTATTTGGACAGCCGAACAATAGAACGAGAGCAGACCATACACGGACAAAAACATTTGCGGTGCAGGAAATTAAGAGATTGTTTGATATGATGACAGTATGACGTAGAGGCATAGTGAAAACGTAAAATGGAGTGATGTATGGGTACTTACACGTATGTATACATATATATTGATATGTTATCCACAACAATTGACTATTGTACAGAGGCAGAAGCATCGCATTAGTCGTATAGCCGAACAATGCAACGAATGGATCTGAGGTTTTAGGGAGTATTCCTTTTTGTCGTGAAAAAAAAGTGCGATATTTCCTTAGCGATTGTTGTTCTGTGATATTTCAAGAATAAATACTCGTGAGAATCTGTGAAAAATCACAAACATTTTTAATGTTATAGAGGTGAAAAAAATTGATGGTGGCTGATTTTCTTCTTTAATTTCATTTCTCATTGCACGAACCTCAGACATTCATATTCATTGACAATTTTGATTTCTCTGGAACTGGATAATGTGAAAACAAACACTGAGGCCGCTATTTTATTTCACATTAATCAATATCGATGTCCCGGCTCCATGCGATGACATCATCTTTATTAATACCAAAACTGTTTGAATTTTTTATTCGAAATAAAAACCACAATTGTAGGTAACGTATGTGCCGGGAACAGTCTCGATGTCTCTAGAGGTCCACATCGGTCGTCATATATTCTGTTTTTCTAAGTATTTTTCGATAAAAATTGCATTGAGTGGTCTCTAAAGATCAATGAACATAATATAGAAACAAAAGCATCTTATTGTGTTGATTAGTTTGTAAGAAGAAAACATGAATGGTAAATAAATTCCTATTTTTCGACGTTTCAAAGAAGGATATTCCATCTTAATAAATGTAAATCGAAGATTTTGGAATATTGAAAATTCATGAAACAATTCGTACATTGTGATGATGGCAATACGGGAGGGAGGTCAACCATCACACAGTGTTGGAAATCGAGATTTTCATCGTAAAATAACAAACTTAACTGCAGACATATCGATCAATCTTACAAACGCACCTGTTTGAAGTATTGAAAGGAGAGAAAAAGGTATCATTCGTTTCGCTATTCTTCGAGCAAATGGACCGTCTGCACGATTGACGGATCACCTCACACAATTTGTTCTTTCACATAGACATATATGTTCGCATATATATACTGAGGTGTACAATGTGGTTTTGCATAAAAGATATACACTACAACATATATATATATATATATAAATAAAAATACCATTATGTGCATACATATAATTTTGAATTATTTACCATAATAACTATACACACCCCGCGTTCAAACCGACCCCTGACTTTTGCTGAACTGTTGGTAAGTCTGAAAACATTTTCACTCGAGTGAACTTCCATATTCTTTGTATATACATTTCTGGTGTGTAGACACTACAATAATATATGAATAATTTTGACTTTTGTCGCGTCACCTCGTGAAAAAATATATAGTTATCATAAACATCCGGTTTCCAAAGATATCCAACTGGAAATGATCCGGCACTGTGGTTACTCAATAGCAATAAAAATGAACACTTATTGCGATTACTCAACACTTGCTCGACACGTTTTCGCAAAATTAATCTGTATCAATAATTATCAAAATGCCGTAAGATGGACGGTGGCGGCGAGTTGAATCAACATTGCAGTGTGTTTGTGACGTAAATACGTGATTATTCGTCATTCTTTATAATATTTGTAGATGTATATTTACATTTGCCATGGAGAGAAGATAAGTATCCGGATAGATTAATGGATAAGACGCCTGAACGGGTTTTATAGAAGTTATCGCTGGTTCAACGAACCTGGAGACAATATTGTTCTCCAGGTTAGTATAATAAATTCATGAATTTGACAAACTTGATAAAATATATCTTCAACTTAGATGACATCTGTATTTTGAGGGAAATGATAACTTCCGAAAAGCGATTGTTTATGATCATCGAATATACATCTTTGTAAGTGTAAAGTCTAAGTACAATTCATTTTTCGATTGGGGAATATAATGTGAATCTCACCACTAATGAAAAAATCAAAATTCCCGAATTAATCGATTTGGAAATGATTATTCTGATGAAGAATTGAGAGTCTTTTGACACGAGAACTATTCGAATTCCAATTTCTCTTCAACAATTCGAGAAAATACATTTACATTGCTCGATGAATTGATCGACAATCTGTATTATTGTATTTACTTTGGATATATGAAGTTTGATGTTTCGTGGGCGTTGGGATGTTAAAAATGATTGTCTTTTCAATGAATGGTGAAATGCACTCGGCTTCATTGATATACCAAATGTAAATCAATTCAATTCTACATAGGTATTTCACAAATTTAATATCAAACGATAATTTGCAAATTCCAAAATTCCCATTCCGTGTTTATGAATTGAACATATGTGGGGAACTTTTAACAGAAATGTTTGTAACACATATAGGTACATGGTAAATTACATTTATCGTATCTATGCAGAAAAGTGAAGTTATACATTTTAAATAATGTATTGAAACATTTGGAATGTAAAAGTGCATTCTGCAGCATATGTACGTTTCTCATAAACATGATTTAATAAAGAAATGATAATAAAAATAAATATGTGTAATTGGTGGAATTGGTAGTTGAGTGATCTTTACATTTCTCGACATTTCTTAAGTATCTGAATGTGAAAAATATGCTGTGTCTCGCTGTCAGGGAATATGCCTGTGTGTTTCTCCAATGTGTGCTGCGTAATCTCAAGAGTGGCTGGACCAAAAAATTCGAAAATTTGTACGTATCCTAAATCAACCGGACTGAGCCAAACGATCCAATATTGAAGCAGCCAATGAACATCCGGTGAACAGTACCAACAATTCTGTAAGTTTACAGCATGGATTCATGTCTTCTCATCTCTGCACACAAGTCTACCAAACATTTATTCCCAAGATATAAATCCCAAGATGTTTTAGTGGAAAAAGAGCAATATACAATTGAATTATTTCTATGCAGCTCCATGTCGATGATTGAACAAGGAGTTCCCGCATTTCATTTGACTTCGACTTTTGGTCGGGTCGAAAATAATATTAATACAAATTTTGAAAGGGTTGTAACACACACGAAAAGAACATATATGTGAAAAATATGCCCTAAAATATTTTGAACATACGTAAATATGTGTGTTGATAGATACTGTTAGGTTAGTTAGTTGCCCAGTGCAACATACATCCAAACTATATTAATGAATATACGGATACATATATGTCGAGATTTAGTTAAATTATATATTTTGTGAATGGTAATTGGAAATATCCAAGCTATCCATTTTTCCGCCGCACGTACATTAATCTACATATGAATATATTTTAGGATATATGTTCAACATATATTGTTTTTTTTCGTGCAAGAAGGATAACTAACGTGATGACTGATGAAAATTACAGAAAGAGTTTGCTAATTGCCAAAACTTTGTCTCATAGAACCGAGTAATTGCAAATGAAATAAAATTTGAATATTTAATTGATAGCTGATGCATCGAAACAGTTTTGCCAACTATATTTGAAATTCCGTTGTGTGCATATTTGTGGGTATGCAGGTCATACCACTGCACAAAGTAATATTGGTGCAAACAACCTTGATTGTCTCCAGCTCACAAATACATACATATAAGAGAGTTATGAGATTCAATGCACTAGAGAGTTTCAAAGTTATGGACAACATTATTGACGCGCTTGGTGATCGCGGTGACTGCAGTCGTGCGCAAGTTTGATGACGAAGGTGTTGAACATTTTGTATCGGGGAATGTTCAATTCCCTAAATGCCAGAAATTTTTGAAAATAACTATATAAATCTTGCGAAATAGTTCGCGTATTTAGCCAATGATGAAAATCGAAAAGGATTATTGTACTGTATACTGATGGATAACACAAGGTATAAAGGATGTGCAGTCACGATGTAATCCACTTGCTGTCCGAGAAAATATTTTATTCTGAGAATGCAGACGCCGAGTAGAGAGAAACGTTTTATATATCCAGAATACACAGTAGCGTGTACGTATATGTATGTACATATATATAAACACCAAGACAAATTTGGGCGGTATATTTTCTGACGGTTGACGCTTTGCGATAAGTTTCAACTCGTTTCAGTCGCGTGATATGATGAAAATATTTCACGGTAAGCGGACGAGGAAGGATGACAAAATTTTACGTGAGACGCTACAGCATCGTGTAGGCATTCTCATACGGCTAATAAAGTATGAAGGAAAAATATAAAAAGAATATATAGAAACAAGAGAGGAAAAAATGGAATATAGTATGGAGATAATGTAACACACGAAATATATATATTTTTTCGAATATACTTTGCGTATAAAATAAAAATTGAAGGAAAATAATAATTTTAAGCCACTATACATACATGTATATATACATCCAATCCGGTAGGAGAAGACGCGCAGCTTTTCCCGTCGGTTAGCAATTATTTCTGTCGCATTCCACCCTCCACGAAATCTCTGAGCCGTTACTCTTACTTGGGGCATTGCGCGCGAGGCAACATCTTGCGCGGATTATATGGGGATAACAAAGGCTGTATGGGTGAGTGTTGTCGACCTCAGGGTTGGCGACGCGACAAAATTTGCCTTGATGGCGCAGGATCACGATATAGAAGTAATAAATGCTTTTGAAATAAAGAACAAAAATATATTGCTGATGACAACGATGTAATTAAATGTGTAGGCGGAAAAAAGTAGACTTAAAAAACATCGTTTTGGAAGAAGAACAAAGTGTTTGAATAAAGTATACTATGTAATAATACCCGGACCTCCGAATCATACAGAATATATGGTGAAGTGAAACTATGATAAGAGGATGCGAAAAATAATGAAACATTTGGTAAAATTATCTTGTTTTCATGGTGTAAAAATTATGCAACTGATGTTTCTCTCACTGAATTAGTTTATTTGTAAAAATTATAATATACATCAACTCAGGGAGAACATAAACATTGACGTTGAAAAAGTCACCACGGTATATTTCCCAAAGTGAAATAGATAAACTTCGTCATACGTTTGATCAATTTTTGCACTCTCTCATTCTTATTCCTGTTTCACTGTATCTACTTGATATTCTCAACTCCTATATTTGGATATTATGTCCTATATCACACACACTATCTCTCTATCTCTCACTCTTCATTTGCACACCATGCAGGGACTAGGAAAAAAGATTTTTTGATCAAGGATATCATTCTACAATCGAACATTATTTTTGTACGCGACATAATTTTACGGAGATGAATTTAATTTACAATTTAATTGTGAATATTGTAATTTTGTTCAAGAGGAAGAAATTTCCAAATCAATTTCTCCACCAAATACGGTTAAGGTACGTAATTTACCTGATTGAACCATTGATTTTTTATGAGAAGGGGGAGCAAATTATTTTGGATTGAAAAAAGAAGGAACCGATAATCATACCTGGCAATGACAAATGGTGTATATTAACCAATTACAAAAACTTCCTTTCAATGTACAAAGAACTCCGCGAAAATAACGTTTTGGTTATCTGAAAATATTGGAGAAGTCCTAGAGTATATAAAAAATAAATTTATAATTGAACATCAATTTAATTTCATCGAAATGTTATTTCTTACCCGTCATCTATTTTTTTCCTGGATTTTTTTGACCCGAGACTATACTGTTACGTGAATCCAATTAAACACACACAACTACCGTCACCAGTGACTAATTTTGTAATTTATGTATTGCATTAAACAAAAATATCGGTATGCTTTTGTGCACGCATCATATTCATTTTGTACATATACATGTATGAGTGTAGATAACGCGATAACGCAGAAATGGTCTGAATTTTTATATAGGTGTACCCGTGTGACCGCGTCATACACGTGAATATTATTTGTATTTCCATTTGCGCCTCGCTCACTTCGCTCGGAATATAACATACCGCACGTTCCGTTTCGTATCATTTTTACCTCGGGCATTTGGAATTTAAATAACTCCATCACAAAATGAAACACTACGCGCAATATTATCACTGGAAATAAATGAAAAATTTATTGAAAAAGAAAAAAATTGTCAATATATTTATGTATTTCGTTTTTATTTTTTTTCAAATTTTCATTACGTAATTAATAATTATGGAGCGTGATAATGGGGTGAATGGACAAATTGTTTTATCTATACTCTGTTGAATTGTTTTTTATTCCTTTCCTCTCCTCTGAATGTAGTATTTTCATCACATATATACGCCTATATAGATATGCAATATTTGAGCATAAACGGTACAATATGATGACAAGAGGTCACACCAGATATAATACGATATAGCTACGCGACACACTGCAGGAGACAAATGTATGCACATTCACGAGAGCCGACCACTGTGTGCCAACGCGAGAAAATTCCTTTCACGCTTGTACGCGAGACGTTGAATCATATTTTCCCCTGTTGGTCGGCAGATTATTCCGTCACTCACGCTGAAATTAACAAAAAAAGGCTTGATGACGCGCATATAAAATAGTATACCATAGTTTATCGTTAATATTTTATTTTCATTTTTTTTTCTATCGCGTTTATAAAATGTTATTCGCAAAAGAACAATAGTACGTATACTCATTTATAACAATTGTTTACTGTGCAATACTGTTAAAATAATGTTTTGTGAAAATCATTAGGACTCGTGAGTGATACGGAATTAATATCGAAATACTGACAATCGAGCCCTAACGCCTACGCATGTGGCTTTTTCAAACGACATATCGGTTGATTCATTTGCCATCGTTCCTCAGAGACATGACCGCCCTTTTGCGGCTACGTGACTGGACTGCGCAATCAAGTTACCACTACCTCCACATTGCTCAGACTCAGCTCATAGTATATATATATATATGTATAGTTGGACGGTTCCTTCACCTCCTCCCATCATATTCCCCAACTACTGCTTCTGAAGCGCGCGCGGTAACCCCGAAACGAAAGCGATGAATTTTATACGAGCAATGAATTTCCCTTTATTTCATGCAGACGATTCTTTGTGTGTGGTTGCGTATTTTTTCTTTCCCCCCTATTTTTTTTTCATATATTTCATATTACGAGGATTGTGTATATAGTTTTATATTCGACGAGAATCTACTGATGATCGATGTATATAGCGAAAGATGGAGTATTTGTTTGGGAGATTTGGCTCTAGTATGATAGACGATGTAGAACAGCATCTTATGAAGTAATGTTTTTCTGTAACTTTCAATTGTTATTTTCCATCCATCTATTTCAAGGATGAAGTCTTGGTTACAACAGTTAAAATTTACAATAATTCACGCATTTTTATTTTCAGCACGAGACAAATTCAATTTTTTTCCTGCTGCACACGTTTATTGGAACACAAAGACAATGGAACAATTTAAGATCATTTTTATGATTGAAAATAATTACTTCAACATTAAGCTCCTTTTGTAGGATATTGGTAGAAGCTCGCAACAAGAGTTATAAATTGGTGAGCATCATGGAGTTTTTAATTTTGAATTTATTTAATCTAAGTAATTTTTTATTTTTCATTCATGCAAGAGAAACCACTGATTGCTTTTCATCAGAACTGTAACTTCCGAAATATTTCGCATTTCACATTATGAATCTGGAGGTGTATATAGTTCTTTGGAGGATTTGTAATAATCGGAACAAAAAAATTAAAAACAGTGTCATTGAATCTGTAAACCAAGCTCATCTCTCAAGCTACTGAGTGCAGAACTGATTTTCATCAATAAAAAAAAATATTCTATAGCATTTTATCGTTTCAGAGGTGTTCACATGAAAATTTTGTCGATCCAATAATTTTTGAAATGTTTGTTTAACCACATTTGAATTTTTATCGCCTGCCAAACCCAGTTGTTTTAAATTCTTGATATGTCCCGAATAGTTCTACATTTCTCAGCATATTATTTTTTTCGTAAAATCGTCCGGACGATAAATCCAATACCATTTCACGATATACAATAATTCTGCAATCATAAGCTTGTGAAAAAAAGAAGATAAAATTTAGTGTGTAATGAGAAACCGAATTCGTCACTAGCTCTGGAAGATTTTAATTTGTATTTACTGGAGGTAATTATACTATTTAATCCAAAGCATGAATGATACTACTCATGTGGATCATAGACAGCGCAATTCTCTCGTTAGGTATAGAGAGAGAGAGAGAGAGAGAGTAGTGCAAAATTTGAGACTAGGTTATATCAAATGACATGCGATTATTCGGTAGAGTCCTGTTTATTGTGTAACGGCGGCGACTACAATACACTCGACACGCAATCCGTCATGCTCTGTATATGTCTACTTCACGCTGCATGTCCGTTGCATGTAGATATAAACACACATACATAAACGTATGAAATGTAATGAAGGAAAAAAAAAAGGCATTGACTACATAACATATAATTTGTGGGTGAATTCTAACATTTCTAAGCCGAATTTTAAGACAAACTTGATAAATTATCTATATCATTATTCTCGAATGACAATTTTTTCGACATGAGTCAAAAACAATTTACATAAATTTTGGATGAAATTTCAACAGCACAGATTTGACTTTGAACGAATAAATTTTCATGTTTATTATCATGTAAATGTTCTATTTTTTTATTTTTCGAATTATTGTTTTATTCATGTTTCGAATTTATCACATTATCCATGTCAAAGTCATGCGGCAAAAATATAATGGTAAATAAAAAGGATTTTTTTTTTATTAAATTTGGATAAAAAAAATTTTGGCAGAAATTTCCATTCAACTTTTATACGAAATTCCAAACTATGTATCTCCATTAATTCATGAGAGCTCAGTATCTAACCGAATTCATACATATATATATATATGTATATATATACGTGCACGAGCTATTTGCGTTCGGAAAATGAGGAACATACCGGAATTGTATTTCTTCAGGTGAGGCAGTTAAAATACACTTTCACATCAAAGAAAATTATTCGTTACATATAAAATGGCAATTTATAACTCTAACGCTTCAACAATAGACTATGATACGTTTTTCGACTACTATTTTCATTGTTTATATCATGACACTTGAAGTGTTGTATTATACCAACACACATATATAAATCGTCGCCGAGAATGAAACATTTACACTTATATAGATACTGTGTATTTAACTTATATTTTTGCATCAACTTGATTGCTTTCATCTCACCGCACTTTTTATATTTCCGAATATGTTGGAGCTTCATAAACATTCGTCCCGCGAACAAGCGGAATTGCGCCCGCACGTTATACTAACTGATGTAAGGCAACGTGAGAGAGAGGTAAAAGTGCCTTGGCGGCCGATATTTCACCTCCAGACGCGACAGTCTCGTTTATTAAAGTTTCATAGTGGTGTTTTCAGCACACGGGTATGACAGTGTGTATTAATAATAAGTTGAATAGCCAATTATATATAAAGTTCACACGGATGTCAACGTATATTTATAAATCTTTCAATGTGTTGTAAAAAAAATGTATGATGTACGGATTTATATTAAATAATTATATTTCATTGAAGTTATACTATAAGATACTTCTTTATTCTAACTAGAAATAAAATTGTTTCATTTAAATCCAATTAGTTCGATAAATCAGATCGATATTAATATCACAGGTGAGAGAAAAATACTTTTAATGCAAGTAATATATTATAGATTGTCTTTTTTAGTCGAACTGAAAACAATCAACGATTATGCATTGCTGTATTTTTTTTTCCTCGATAAATCCCATCAGCCCTGGTATAAAAAAAAAAAGAAAAGGCACCCGAATGTTTATTACGTTATTCAAAAGTGTAAATACTTGGCAGGTCATTTTTACATGAGTGAAGCGCATGATTTAATCGCGAAATATAATGGATGCTATTGACAAAATTTAAAAATACCCCAGGACAACAAACCGCATCACTACTTGGAAAATTCGCAAAAATACTGGAATCAATTTCAAGTCACAAAAATTTAATTCATAATCGCTGTCAATTTGTGTCAGGCAAAAAATATAATTTTGAATTAGATATTCATGAAATTCTTATTGAATCAAAAAATTAATGACCGCCATTTATTTCGTTTGACGGTAATGTATATATTTTTCAATTGAAATCATTTCTTGTTTGTGTTGATAAAGATTCTTTTCAATGAAATAGAGGGAACGAATTAATTTCTCTCGCTGCGTGAGTATATGAAAGATGATGGAATTATTTTCGCACTGGATGAGAAAAGCGCCTGTATGTATCATCACGTTTAATTGGGAGGCCTGAAAGTTAGAGTATTGTATGCGCGCCGAATACGAGAAATGCTCGATTCACTTTGCTAAAGCCCTTGTTGGCGAGTCACCTCGCGATTCTTCGCCTCCATGGATACCCCACCGCTGCTTGTCTCTTTCATGAGGAATAGAGCAACTCTTATTGCTTCCTCTCTCATCCATCGTCTGTGTATAGCTATGCGTCGACACAACCAAGTGAAGATACATACATACAGTTACTTCTGAGTGGGAGAACACAAACTGAAACAAGTATTCCATTGCACTTCCCTTCACATCATTTCGCCTTTTCCTCCATTCACGTGATGTTGGCTCGTATTGGGGGAGCATGAATTCGAGTGAAAGGGATGAGGAAGAGACAGAAAGAAGGAATGAGGAGAAGTGAGCGTGAGGGAAAGGCAAAAGGGAGAATGGGGAAACACGTTAATGAGTTTTTCGGCAAACGTGCCAACGCGACAATCGACAAGAGCCAAGACTCATAGGCCCGTTAAAGAAAAACTATTGTATAGGGGAATGATGTGAAAGGCGAATGAAAAGGGAAGAAAAAATAGAATGGAACGAAGGTGCACTTTTAAATTTAAATAGATGCCAACCGTGGCGTATAGACGGTAGACGCGATGGGAGTCAACCAGAGCTGTTTGCGCTTCGAATCTTGATTGTGATCTCGACTTTCATTTTACTTTAGACAGATATAAAAAGCTTAGGGTATATAGGTAGACATGACTTTTTCAAGCCAAGTATATATTTTATTTTACTATGCCATTGGGGCATGCCTTTCTCCTTTTTCATATAAATGGAACTACTGAAAATGTTCACCGGTAATCATGAAGTTATATTATATGATACCGAGATCACGGCAGATTTATAAAGACTACAGCACTTTCGATTGATTCGATGTGGAAAAGAATGAGACAAAATAAGTGTGGTAAACAATTCCGAAATTGAAAACAAAAAAAAAATAAAAATAAATTAACCTAATATTGCTTTTTATTTTTGAATTAGGGAAACGATATGAACTTTTATTGGCAACGATGTAACGTGGCTTCAATCATTCGAAGTACAAAGACCGTCAATTATTGTTATCGAAGATTCTCAAATAAATGTAAACAACATCTTCAAATTTAAACAAAAGATCAAGGGTGCGAAAGAACAAACAATTCAGTGAGCACGTTTTCAACCAGAGTTTATCTCGTCATATTAAAAATAGCCGCGGCGAGTTGTGGAATAGGACTTTAGGAGTGGAGGAGAAGAAGGATAAATGAATGAAGGAGAGAAACAGAAAAGAAGGAGGAGATTGTGGTTGCTCAGGCGAACACAAGCGATGGTGGTGTAGCAAAGATTAGCACAAAAATCATCACCCGCGGCATGCCAGAATGCGCTCCACTTTCATTGTGTCGTCAACACATACACACAGATGTACATACATACTTACATAGGCAGGCCAGAAGACCGACCACGCGCCCTGGTAGTATCCGGTAATTTAGTTTCAAGTTTGCAGGTGGCTTAATTTTTGCCGTAACACGTCTGATGTTGGGCGCGGGCGCGCGAGGGCGCGTGCAACATCCCCGTAACAGACCGGGTATCCAGAGATACGGCACGAATTTTTCTCGTTGCTGATTTTAATAACAGATTGCCATACACTGGAGCTAGTCGCCGTCGCAACACCGCGAGGGGCTTGCGGGTGAGGTTTGCGGCGGGACGATCGAGGGGAATTTTGAATCACCGTCTATACGTGACTTCAGCTGACCCCGCCGGGTGCAGGGCATATCGCATAAAAAGTTTCCAACCTCCGCCACCATATTCTCGCTATCAATATCTAACGTCCACTCATAATACAGTATTTAAATAAATTTCATCAGATAACCTATATATACATGAAAAAATGTTATAAACGACAAAAATTAATGTTTTATGAAAAGAAATTGTGTGAAGAAATACCATCACAGTAAAAAATAATAATAGCGGTAGTGATAATGACGATAACAGTCTCTCTGTTAACTCAAGGGTGGTTTGAGTATGTGTGTTCTCCTTTAACCTACGTCCAATTAATCTTTCCGTTACGCGTGAGGAGCTGGTGGAGGCTGTGTTTTATCACATCAATTCAATAATATTAATTTTATTAATGGATTTCTGGCGTATTTTATAGATCATTTTTGTTGATAATAGCAACTCTATTATTTTATTCCTAATATTTGATTAATGGAATTGAAAATCATGCACAGTAGCACGCAAGATTATTCTAATATAAAGAAATATTTGGTTTGTAATTTTACAATTAGTGACAAAATAAGTATTTGAATTAAAACTAATTGGTAGCTAATTATTTCAGTTATGATGCGAGACTTTCACATGACAATGCGAATGAAAGACATCAAAATACAAAATAGTCCGAAACACATCTAACCGCATACTATGTAGAAAAATTGACAAATTTCTCATCACTTTTTATATCTTATAAACTTGTTTGTATACTCACAATCAACTGATACTTTGATCTGCTTACTCACGGCAGGTGGCACCCCATTGCTAGCTATACACAAATAAGCTCCCATTCCCAGTCGTGAAATTTTTACCATTTCTAAGGTATCCCCTTCCCATTCCATCACTGAAAGTATATCAACAAATAAAACATTCAATGTCTATGTAATGTTATTGAAATTTATTTTTTATTTTTATACATACCCTCAAGTGTTTTATTGATGACAATCTTTTCACTGTCATCTCTTTTCCATCGAATGCTAGGTGTAGGACTTCCTGTCGCTTTACATACGAGTTTAACATCTGCATTTTCACGTACAATAGCGTCTGAAGAACTCTGTGAGTCGTCTATATTTGGTGGCACTGAATAACACAAAATAAAAATCACATCAATTGTCATTTATTTCCAGTGAGTGAAAATAGAGTTGGATGACATGGCTTAATGTAGTCCTGACGTTTCACAGTAAAAATATAATTCTGGACGTATGGAGTGCATAAAGAACTCATCTGGATATAAATGAACTTGTCAGAAATTGTCACGGAAGAATGGTGAAGATTTAACCATATAATATATCTGACAAAAGTTCAATGAGTAATTATGAAATCTTGAGAGAAAAATAATATTTCTCAATGAAACTATACACAGCGTATTCTACCCTTATAGACATTAGATTTTAATATTATTTTCATCAATACCATTATCATAATTTCTAGAGCAAAAGTCATGTATTTTCATTTATGAGGCACTCAAAAACTCGGAAGTCTCGCTGGCAGTACCTCAAGTTTTGACATCGCGTAAGTGCATTTCCTTAAATTGTTCAAGAGAGATAAGAGTGTGGGTGGGCGTCATGATGTGAGCGTGTGCTATTTCTCCTTGAAATTAATCCTTTTGAATCGATAAATGAATAATTTTTTGTTTTCCAATTCTTAATGAAATCCGCATTGATTTTGTTGGTTGAAAATTGGAATAATCATTGTGTCGGAATTTTTACTTTTATGTGATGTTTGTTGTTAATCGACAAAATTTAACAGACAATAATATACAGTGATATTGATATTCGATGTGAATTTATGAATGATCGAATGTGTATATCTCTGACCATAAAAGGTTTATGAGTTTATCTTTTCACCGCTTTTTCATATTGTTCAGTAGTTATTAATATTGTCGGTAGCATCTGTCATTGATATGTGATTTCATTTGTGATGTTTGTAGTTATTCAATAACGGGTGTATGGGGCTTTGTATAATCATAATCACCATTGAACGGAATTTTCAATTTTGGGATTCACAAAAGAATAAATGTTGTTTGAATGAATGTGAATGTTCAGATAAAAGTATAGTAATTATCAAACACGATTGTGACGTTCATCAGCGAACCTTTGAAGTGTATATTACATATATATATATATATACAATAAAACATGAGAAACGGAATATCAGTAGAAAATATACTCGAAGTTCATACAATGAAATTAGAATATTGTCCGAATCCCAATGCAATAAAACTTAGTCGGAATATAACTATGATTTGTACTGACTGCATGTATCATTCACGAAACATTTCTGCTTCACAGCCGCGTATTTTGATTACTATGGGACCATGGGAAATTAATATGTTTGCAATAGTTCTTGAAATAGCATTACGAATAGTATTAACATATCAAATAAGTTCATGCAAGCTAATGCAGTGTAGTTAAATTGTCACGTTATCATTCCTAGAAATTTTTTGATGCACAAAAACGACTTAATATCGTTATATTATACCCGATAAAAATTAATACTCTCATCTCTTTAATGATAATCTTCTTTTCTTTCAAATACATATATGTCTATACTTTATAACTGCAAATGGCGAGTCGATATCCTGTATGATTTCAGGACTTTTATTCGAATTTTTATAATGCATATGCATACATTTTATATATTACTATTTTTCTTTCCGTATTTTTTTTTTAGCTCTTAAATAAAATGAAAATAGTCATCAGTCATAGAACTGAATGTACTAGAAACTGCTATTTAAAAGAGAACACACAAAGATAGAAATATATGCATGCATCCGTATATAAAATGCGGGAATTGAAATAATAACTGTCGTAGCGATTTGTAGTTGTTGTTTACGATGGCGTCACAGATAACTCGACGAAAAATGATTCGATGTGTTGCCAACAGCATATGACATAAAATTGTTATTCTTATCTCTTCAAAATTTTTTAAACTAAAAGAAATTATATAGTTTTATTATTCAATATATTGAATAAAACACTGAATTATATATTTATAGACTGATTATTTTATTGACATGTATACAGTGAGCTTAAATATAATTTCTCCGTCACAGTTATCGCAACAACGACGGGTACAATTTTATGCTGCTGATACTGACATGGTACTGACAACCTTGTCTCAAGTAACTCCTACTAATATTATCTCCACTACGATCTTGCAAGTGACAGTATATTGAATCTACCAACGACAATGGAATATTTACGATATTATTTCTTTGAAATTGTTACAGTGTTATTTGTATAAATCTATATAAGAAGTCTATGCTAGAGAGAACTTTTATATTTGCTATTTGAGTATTCTTTCTTGGGCCAAAATAATTTTCTCATTCTCATCAGTCCGAACACACAATATGGCTTCTCGAAATAGGGAATGAATGCCTATCTTCTCCAATGTGGATATTAACTAATGAAAAATAAATAGAGAGATCTATAGCTCCGTGAAACCACCCGAGTTATATTGCATTGAAACAAATTTGAATATGTGTATTAGCACGTCGTCAAAAAAGAATACAGATGGAAACGTCGATGAGGCTGTGGTTTATTAATGCAGAAATAATGAGCAAAATAGATCATCGATTGAGAAAATTTCAAAAGAGTGAATAATAATAGGCGGAAAAACCAACAGAAAACAAGTTAATAAGAAAAAAATATGTCCGATATTTTCATACTTATAATTGTATTTTTCTATCGTGGCTCTTATGAGCCCAGTTTGAATTATGAAACATTGGTATTATGATGGCTGTTAGTATTATCACCAAGTGCTGGCAAAGTCTTGAGCGTCTGTAGTCTCTACGCGGCGGGCCAAGAGTCCCGTGGAAACAATTAATCTAGCCCTCTGATTACTACGCCAACTCCTGCTCTTTGCTCGAGATGTCAAAACTCGAGATATTAATATGTTCTCTTGGATGGCAGCATAAACGTTAGACTATAGCGGACAAACCTCTTCCGATTGAATTATTATTGTCCTGTTTACTATATGAATAAGCCTGTAGGGATAAATTTTCTTCTCAAAGTTTTGATGATTTTTTGTTTTTAAACTATACTGATAGTAATAACGAAAAAATGTATTTTGAAAATATTTGTTTGTTTCACTATGGCACAAAAAATGTTTCAATAAATTTCGATGAAACTAGCCACATTAGTGAGCATTTTCAGAATTTAGAAAATAGAACACTCCATATCAGGCGTTGCTCTTTCTCTTTTATGTATAAAAAATTATATATACATGAATAGATAGGAATTGAAGAAAATGTTGTGAATATCTTCTCTGATACTTGTTCTTATGAGCAAGGAAAATTCACTTGCTAATCTCTGAACTCGAATACACCCAGTTCACGCACGAGAGAAACATATATGTCAAAAATATATTGTGAAATATATTGCACATACATAAATATGTATGTTAACATATCTTAATTTTTGCCGCTTCCAGTATATCTGAAAACATATAATGAGGAATATAAAGTAAAATATATAACGGAATATATAATGTATGTATATCGATATATACTGTCAGGTTAATGAAAAACGAAACCCTATATTTACCCTGCAATGCGACATATATGCAAACTATATCAATGAGTATACTGTTACATATATGAAAGCATATTTATTTTTCTACCGTTCATATGTTTACCTACACATAAATATATTTTAGGACACATGATCAACATATATTTTTCTCCTGCGTGGGTGTTAACAAGTCGTTTTTCGAAATGCGTATAGATGCACATATATCACATATCACGAAATAATATGATTCTATTAAGAAAAACTAGTCGATGAACCGAGAAAATGTTCGTTTATATACAATAACTCACCTACGACGTCCAAATAACCATATTGAGTTTTGGCGGTTGCAGTATTTATTTGGCACATATATTTTCCTTTGTCATCTTCATGCACATTATTGATATGTAGATACCACGTTCTGTGTTTGTCATGCGTGACAGATATCCTCGGATTCCTTGTAATTACATGATTGTGGACAGTTAATATGGCACTCTTGTCAAAAAGCATCCAAGCCACCTGAAACATAAATATAATTTATACGGGTTAGAATTATTTTTTTATTTAATAGTAAGCATGGGGAATAATTTTAATTTATTGAAGTTGAATAAATGGCATAAAGTGTATGCGTTTATATACGGCAACATATATGTAGTATATAATATATGTATATTGGTCCTAATATAAATGTTTTTGGAACGTTCAGCAATGTACATTTTCACTGGAAAACTTTTCGTAGGTCACTATAGTAAAATACCACACGAACATTGGGCGAGTGTCTCGGAGTTAAAGAACATAAATCTATGTCGGTTGTTCAACAATAAGTATCAATCCAGTGGAAAGAGTATTTTGCAGTGAAGTTTGAAAATATTCTATCGTTACGCACGCATGCGCAGTATTTTTCATCACTTTTCTCTCTTTTCTTTCAATACTTACTCCCGGTTTTCTTCCGCTGCATGAAATATTTATGCTCTTCTGTTGCGCGGAAAAGTGAGTTCCGATCTCGGAAACGTATACTTGCACACCTACTGAAGCTCTGCAAAGTCGGTCAAGTCTCTAGAGAAATAAGGAGATGCCAGGTATATTCTTTCATATCGTACACAACGCGATGCGTAATGTGCACTCTCTTACTTCGATGTGCCGCCACCTCTTTACATACATCTACTTTTATCTATGATAGATACAATTTTGAAAAGAATTATTGTTGCAATACTGACGACAATAAAAGCTTCCACTGATATGCATCATTTTCATTCAGATACAATCACAAATATATTTATACATGAATTCTCTTGATATTCTTATTTACAATTTCGATTGAAAAACAAATATCTTCGCGAACTAAAAATATCATTCATATTGAGCGTGGTGGTTTTTGACATTTCAATGTTCGACAAGACAACAACGTTTCAACGAAGCCGAGTCGAACTCCGCGATGATACACAGTACTTAATCACGTTGTTGAGAAAATCATCACTGTGTACACTCTACGAAAATAGAATTCTTCTGGATGAAGATATCATTGCTTTGTTATTTTGAGATCATATTATCGTTATGATTGACATCAAAACAGAATTATTTGCCCTTCTACGTTTCGAGTCTCACAAACCTTTATATATTAATTTCAAATTTCCAATAATTTTCAAGTATTTATTTAACGTTCTTTACCCAACCATTTTAGAGATGAAAGTCCATAAAAAACAAAAAAGATATTTTGTTGAAACCATGGACCTGATGTTACTTCTTAAAAACAAAGAAATTAACTATTATTCGACATTTGGCGACAACGATGCGCCTAATTCATTTTCAATTTTCCACCATGTCTAGTCATATAAGATGTGAGTTTTTCCATTTACTCTTTTGTGCATCAACGTGCACGGAATCTAAAATAAGATAGATGCCAGTCCATATATAGTTTGTTTCCAACCTGGTATGGAAGTAGATATAGCATTGATCCTTTGGTGCGAGGAGAGTTACAGCTTTGTTTACCACGAGCGCGACGAGTTCAGCGCCGTCCAGTCTGGCCGAAGTTATCTGAATGCCCGTGGCTCCTTCTTCCCCTTTCACTCTTCGCCTCAGTGTTTCTTCCGTTTCTCTTCTTTCCTCTTTGCCACGCTACCTCATCCACTCATCTCAGTCCGCTCGATTCACGATAAGTATAGAGCCACATTAAAATCAACCCTACATCCGTACCAACATTCTGTTATTTCTCTTTTTTCTTCTTCGTTCTCGCTCGTCCATTTTCTTTTTTTCTCTTTCATCAGCCACTTCGTTTCTCGCGCTTTTCACATCCTTCATCGCTATATGCCTGAACATTACATATATACCTACGCATTATATGGCTGCACGTGCAGCTCAGTGTAATGAGTCACATACAAGCACAAATACTACCGATCAGCCCATGCTAAGTTTTGCTTCTAGTCTGATGACACATCTCTTAAATGTATTACAGTCACTAAGACCACAAGCTGTCGAGTCGTCGCATCTCAAACATCCCTATAATTAACATCAGTGTCTTCTGATGAAATCACAGAATGGCATGATATAATATAGAGGATATTGAAATAAAATAATCCCCCGCAATATTGATTATTATTGGACTATATACGCGTTTAATTTGGATTTATATATTTGGATGTTTTGACGGGTATAAAATATAAATACGGAAAACATTGAAAGAATTGATCGATTGACGTTACTATTAGTGACATGTTATCCATCAAGTTATCAACCACGTCAATGAAATGTTTCGATTGAATTTAAATATGATTTTTTTTTTCCATTTTTAGAAATTCACATTTGACTCCTTGGTCAGGTCATTCAACTTTTGTCTTGATTTTTTCTATCGCTTTTGGTATGATGAGAGGAGAAATACGTGGCTTCTTTGTTCGACCATTTGATGGCTGCCTTCCGGGCAGCATTGGCAAGAAATAATAGAGTTATAATAATAAAAATGTTCTGCTGCAAATAGTTGTATCCGGAAAGTGAGTGAATGTATTAAAAGTATGACCAAATTTCGAACTCCTGGTCATTTCGGCACGGATTTTTAAACTGTTGGAATGTAAAAACAGAATTTTCATGGATTATTGATTTTTTAATTGATGCCATTCATTTCTTATAACGTTCTAATGCCAGAATGCGCTAACTTTTATGAAAAAATGTTTTTAGTATTTCTTCAACATCGCCCCTTTTTTTACCCACACAGAGAAAAAAAAATACCAAAATGTCCGGAAAAAAAATTAGAATTAATTTTACCATAATCCTTGTTCGAAATTGAATAAAATTGAAATTCTACTCGTGATGCTGTGAATAAAAACTTATCAAACCGTGAAACAGTTGTATAAGCTGGCGGTTTACAACTGGACAACGGAAAATTCGGTATTACTATTTTCCGTACATACAAGATGCGCAACTCGGTAGATAGTAGGCGAGGCGTTATACCATGCTCGTGTTGTTTAGTTTAGTTTCGCGGCATCTGGCACACACGAAAGAACGTGGGCAAGGCGCTGAGAGATTGGGATGGTTGGAGAATAGGACAAGGAGAACGAGGCTGAGTGCGAGCAACTGAGTAGAGACACTCGGTATAGAATGAGGAGGAGAAACAAGGGATGAGAAGCGACGAACATGCGGTGTTAGAACGGCTATATGCCAAGGGAAAGGAGAAAGTACACAGGGTGGTGTGTGTGTGTGTGCATGAGGGTTGGCCGGAACCACGGGGTTGGGTAGTTGTGGTATGTATTTCTCGAGTCAAGGCACGTGCAACGTAATTGTCAGGGTGGAAAAGGACACACTGTGCTAGCAAGAGAAAGACGAAAGGGTGCAGGGAGAGGAATCGAAGCCGTTCAGTAGTCACGATAGCACCAGATGTGGGGAAGAAGGTTGAACGACACGAACGTTAGAGGGATAGGGACAGAGTGACAGACAGACGCACAAACACACACACACACACAAATTGATTGGTGAGTGAGGAAGTCGGAGGGATGAAAGCCAGGAGAAGACAGCTATTTATTATTGGATTATATTTGTAAACATCTCATTCTTATTATCTTTTATACGAAAATGATGAGACGCGAAATATGGATGATGAATTGAAGTTGTGAGTTATTGTACCCAGTGGACAATATATACATACATGTGCATAAGAACAAAAATGGGGTTCAATGAGGATCTAAAAAATTGTTGTAAGTAAATGGTTGGAATAAAAATACAACAAGTTTGATTAGCAATACTGAATAGTTATATTGTGAGTAAAATATGAGACGGAAATTTAGAGAAAAATTCAATTTTTATCATTACATATTCTGAAAGTGTGTACTTCGGAAGATATGTGTTCGGAATATTATGGGAAAATTCTGAAAATTGATGAAGACATGACAGCTTATTGGGAAGTCGAAGTGAAGGCGTTTGAGTCATAGCCGAAGTTTGAGTTTGCTTGTCTCGCATTGTTTCACACTGTGAAAATGGTAATTGAGAATAAAATAAACTGATTGGCATGATTTTTGCGCGAAATTATTCACAACTAATTGGTAACACTGTTATTTTTCTGAAGATTCTTCACTACGGTATTAGTTGTTACGGAACGGTTATATTTGATACATTAAAAATACTATTCCTCCCAATCACTGTGAAAATGGAAGTTTTTGAAAAAATACAAATGATTGGTGTTTATATTGGTGTATATAGTCTCTTATAGAGTGACCGAGCTATAGAAAGTTTCATTAATTATACAAATTGATAGCGGTGACTGCCAGTCATATTGCTGCGGTGATCATGCAGATGGCCATCACGCCAGGGATCGTATGTGCGATTAACAACATTTATGTTCGATTTCTATCGGTATTTATGATCGATTATCTACTTATATTATTTAATGCAACTGCGTGAATGACATGAAAATTGAAAGGTTGTAATCTGCGAAATTGAGGAACTATTTATTATTGACAGTTGATAAATTATGGAAATAATAAACTCTCGACCAAAATTTTCTTTTTATACTTGAAACAAGTATGAATTTAATTCACAATTGGACTGAAAATTTCACAACTTCCATCAAAACGAAAGTATTGTCAATTCCTATTCGACTCCGTATAATAATGCGCGTACATAGAACATCTGATTAAACTCTCAATTGTTCACGACAAAAGTAAATGATAATCATACAGAGCAAATGTATATTATGAGATACTGCATCTATATTTCGAAGATATTGTATTCTAAAACAGAAACCAAAATAATTGTTCATGACTCAAAAATACTTTTTTTTTTGCCCGATGATGAAATGAATTAATTCTATACAATTGCTGATATTTTTGTACGGCAAACTGTAAAATCCAGTGTTTTCAAAACGTTTTATTTTTACAATAGAAGATTGTGATTAATCATGCAAAATGTTTTGAAGTATTTTAAAAGTGATTACAAAATGGAACACTTGAATTTACAATACAGCTATGGCAGCTGTATGATATCCAGCAATCGCTCACATGCCTGTCACAGCTATACCGTACGAATAATGAAAGTTATACCTAGCAATAACGTCGGTTTTAATACTTCAAACAGTCACAACAGCCAAATAGTATGGCTGTCGGAGCTATAAATTTCTTCAATTGTACAGGAGCAATGGTAGCAAAAATAGGATATTTAAAGTTATTTGTGTGTGATCGGATGCAGTAGAGAATGTATATACCAGCGTTTATAATGTATACAGAGAAAAAAAAATACGAATAGCGGAGAGAATGACTTTTGGACACCGATGAAGAGTGAATGAGGTAAAAAAAAAAATGTCAAACCCGTGTGGAGGGAAACACCGTCTCGTCGTTGCATATACAATACACAAACAAAGCAGATGGATGCTAGAGTAGTGTTACGGGATGCCTGGCAATGGAAAGCACATTCGCGCGCTGTCGGCAAACTGGGCGTTGAGGTATTTATATTGGCTTCTCGCCTTGTGACAGTGATCTACTAGGAATTTCACTCCCCTGGCCTCTATTCTTTTTTCCATGTGTTCGCACCACGTTTCACGAGCCCGTTGCATCGACCGACCACTGTCGAGAAGTAATAAAATCTATTTCTACAATGGTGGTTACGAAGCCAATCAATGTTATAGTAGAGATGAATACATATGCGGTTACAAACTTTGTCGTGTGAAAGTTCAATTTAAATTTTCATAACAAATTTCATGATAAAATTTTGCAACAAAAAAACATGTTGGTTCAATATTATTTCATTGTGACAAATAAATTATTAGTTTCTAGGAAGAGAAAAATAAAGGTGCATACAAAATTAGTTTAATCACATGAAAAAACGTATGGAATTTGTCGGGCCAGCAATTTCGACACGGCTGTCATCTTGATACAGTATTATTTTGCTTTATGCTTGACATCAATAGTCCTAATTGTTCTATTAATCGCCGCTTTCTTACCCGCACGAAAAAAAAATAATATACGTTGAATATATGTCCGACAAACATTTATAGAAAAAATAATTTAACTATATCCCGACATATATGTATCAGTATACTCATTAATATAGTTTATATATATGTGTCATTGGGCAAATCTAGTTTTTTTTTTTCCTTAGCCTAAAAGTATATATCAATATACATACATTATATATTCCATCATATACTTTACTATATAGTCACTCTCATTAATTTTACGATATACTAATAGCGGCAAAATTTTAGATAAATCAACGCATATATTAAATATATATTTATGTATGTTCAATATATTTTGTGAAATATTTTTCACATATATGTTTTTTTCGTGTGGGTGGATTGTACACAAAATGTCATCTACATCATATAACATCACAGCTTTACGAAATGTGTACATTTTTACTTGATGGAAAATATTCAGGTGTCCACCAATACTCGCGTTAGACTCTGAAGTTATATTATCTCTCGATAGTGTATCACTTTTGATATGTGATAAATGAATTTATTGAAAGGACATTAAAAACATTCTATGATTGGATATTCAGTGATTTTTTGTAAATGAACACAACTATGGTTGACTAACTGTCAGGGCAGTAATATAAAATACCCCAGTTTAGAGTTCAAATCATTGATCATCAACATGGTTCAATTCAGGTTCCAGAAGTGTACGTGAAAAGCTTGGTTGAAATACAAAACATATATCAAGTTTAAAATAAACATTTATTCATTTTAGCTGAAACATTATCGGTAAAATTTCACCTCACAATTTGTGTGAATCATCATTTAACACAAATTATCTGTGGACTTTTACACAAAATTTTCAGCTGTATATATAAATATGATCATAGCGACAAATTAAATTTAGTGTGTTGAAGCATACAGGACATTCACGTCATTCTATCCAAATAATTGTCTGCACAACACAAATATAATATGCCAGAGGTACACCTATATCTATTTTTGGTGACGGATGAGTACGTCATGTCATATATATGTTATAGGTGAAAAAGCTGTAGGATATTCTGACTTTTATCGTGGCTTGTGGCAGAACTTATGACCAATATAAATGTATACATATACGCGAAGAGAAAATAGGTTTGGTAGAATCAATAAAACTAAACATTTGTCACGAGTAAAATATAAGTGATCGTATCGGTTTATCGTGACAGTCACGTCTCTTCCGCGTCTGCTATACTATATCACTATATGTACCTATATTACACACAATCTCTTTTGCAATCTCCTTTCTTTATCATACCAAGAGATAAAGTTACTGTGCCGCCACATTTTTTTTTGTCTCTTTCATCTCTGTGCGGTGAGATTTTTCTTGATCTATACTTGCACTATTGCGCTTTACTCGGTCTCCCTGCCGCACCCCAATACTTTATTTTCATCCCTCTATACATTTCTATAGCCAAGTTTATCCGCAACAAAGTTGAGCGACCGCATCCAGATAGGTTATGGGCATTAGGGTGATCGAGAAATACGCCATGATTTCTTATATATGAACAACGAAATTCTACAATGCAACGCGAGGTTGTGTACGACAACGAACATATTGGGAGTGATTGTGAGAGAACATGTATATAATGGGAAGGGAAGAGACTGAGAGAGGAAGACGAAGCAAGATGATTTCAGCGCGGCGATCCATGCATCCCGCAGGATGTCGCGTACAACAACTTTGCCAATATCCAACGCGCGGATGTTGTAGAGGTATACCTACCAGTTGACACTTCTGTACATGCGCCAAAACACATAATGTATATATGACAATGTCGCGGGTTATATACCCTCGTGGCGGATTATATGCTCGCAAAGCATTATATACTAGTTTATATATCATATAGGAAAGCCTTCTGCTTTTGGTTTACATGGTGTATAGTTGAGTATATGCAGATATACTCAAAGACTTATATTCATAAATGTATATACCTCCTGTAGCGAGATCAACGATCAGCAACATCGCTTTTGGCTTGCCTATAATTTGCTACACGAAATGCCAGTCAATATATATGCTATTTATGCGATATATACAGCCGGAAAGCCGGATATTTCGTTGCACGATTATTTACCACGAATATGATAAATTGATGATGAACTTTGGGATTACAGGAATTTTCATGAACGTCGCGGTTGGGTGCATTTTTCGTATTATATGGAGAATGTCACATACTGAGATGTGGGTTGAGCTTGGCTTCAAAGCCTGCGATGGGGAATGAAATACTTTGTAACAAACTTGAATTCGCGGTATAAAACCTGGTAATAATAAACATGTTTTCGAAGATTACCAACTAGCAATCGATCTACTATATGTTGACGTTGTGACTCGTTCATCAGCACTGTCGTAAATCTTTTGTTTATCAATTATTCAACACTTGGGTGACACGTTCTCAAAATTTTAGTTTATTAACATATTCCGTAAAATGGACTGCGGCGATGAATTAAATCCGCAGTGTGATGCAATTTCTACGTAATTACCCAGCCAAGAGTCAATATTATTATTCGTTTAGACCTTGTTGAAGAAATACATCGTCAAATTTAATGTGATAGGTATTTTCAGAAAAATAATAAATTCAAAAAAGAGTTGTTTATGATTAGCGAAAATTTTCATTCCATTCAAAGTTCTTGTATTCCATGATGTATATTATGCTGGTGTGACTCTTGCCAACCATTCTGTTAGATGGATGATAAGAATATTTGTGAAACTATCATTCTCATTTCGTCGTAAGATATTGAATAAATGAATGAATGTTGACAAAGATCTGTGAAATAAATTTTTCTTATCTCTCTCTCTCTCTGTCTCTGGTTTCCTTGTTTTTCATACAGCATTTATGTCAATCAAGATACTAGTTATAGAGGCCTTGATACGAACTATATTCATGTAGAATGTATACCTCAATGTAATTCATCTTCATACTTGTTTTTTTCAGTAAAATGCAGTAATACATCATAGATAGAATATCACCACCAAATTATAACCATCAACACATTTATCACAAATATAAGCATTTGCCAAGCGTCAAACGTTCTATCATCAAAGTGAATTTCGCTCCTTCACGACCTGATGAAATCAGCAGCCAGTCAATTGAATTTGTGGAGAACCAATATCAATTAGCATTCAAGCCACTTCTCAAAAGAGGAACTGACTAATTGACAACAAATTTAAAAATCAAAACTGTGAATTGTTTCTTGATTGTAACGTGCATTTAACCGGAATTTTTATTCGTTGTATCAGAGTTTCGAAGAAGAGATAACAATTGTATGTGACATAAATTCTTGAGAACAACCCAATACACAATATCTCGAAATGCTCGTCACGAATACCAATTAACTAAGTGAAACCCACCAATGAACGGAGGAATAAAGGAACTGTCATATTCCAATTGAGTGTAAAATAAGAATATTATGAAAATAATTTTCTGAATTGGTTCAGGTGAAACGAGACATCACACTGACGGTGGAAATATATCTTTGAGGTGATTGAAACCAATAATATTCGAGAGATTGCCTAAGAAGTGACCAAATTACTGAAACACCAGTGAATAGACTATATATAAAACTAATAGCGTCCATTCACTGGTCCATTTACTGATGGGCTTACTCTAACTATATACTCCTCAATTCAGAAATACATGGATGTGTCAATTGCGGAAAAGGAAATTATTTATCCCGGCCTGAATATCAATGAACAATAGTGTTATCTATTGCCGATACCCGTTCGGTTGCTCTGACCAATTAAGGTATATACAAAAGTCAAACAAAAGGTAATTGTCTCAAAAGAACAGTGTACGAAATTTTTAACACAAACCTATATTGGGTCTCAATATTAACATCACAATAATGTAGTTCCACAACTGATCATATTACAATGTGAGCAAACGCAATCAGCTGATAGGCTTATTTTCATATTTCATATTAACGACAATTAGAAAATTTTCCCGATTCCTGATAGTATTATTGCCCGATATCATTTGATTGGACAATTCTAGATGCTTTTAAAGATATGAGTTTATTTTCCTCCTGAATATTATTAATGGAACAAGGAATTATTCTGCGAATGAAAATCTTAGAAATCCCACAGGGTTCATTGTCTTCTTCGGTATTGTTTATGTCTTAATTTTTCAGTATCCCCTCATTTATCATTTTGAAAATCATTTCGATCTAAAATTGGGTGTATTCAAATTCCCCGATCTAACCGGCTGTTTCAATACATGTCACTCCTGGTTGGAAAGTATCATCCACATTTTTTAAATATATATCGAGCAAAATTACACGGGGTCATGTGTCTCCACCCTCCACTATTTATAATTCAACTGTCCTGTACCAGCTTAAATAGCTTCTTTCAAACGAATACGATACACATGTGTGAAACGCACGGTACAAAAACACATTCATGTACCATACATGAATCTCAAAATTAAAATCCCAAAGCTATTCTAGATCAAAGTGAATACTTCCAATACTTTTGATAACTAATTCGAATCACGGTAGAATGGTGCCAATTAATTGCAGGTTTCCCAGATAAATCTACATGAATGAAGGAATATTTGATTGACCGACACTTTTGTTAACCAGCCTCCATTCAATACTACACAATTTTTTTCCCACCGATACCTTGCAAATGTATGGTGAAAATGAGTAAAAGTTTTTATGCATTTTTCCATCCTCACATTTATTGGTTTTTTTTTATGTCAATTTCTACGTGATATATGAATCGAGAATGATGCTCTTCCTACTTGTTACAATCAGATTTCCCCTGGATCATACAGATTCATCACAAAAAGAGAAGTATCAATGAGTGTTGCTATATTCTGCGATGCCTCCCAGGCACACTGATGCTATTCCTTAATATATTCCAAATGTTTGTTCTTGCTTTTCTTTCAATGAGTGAATGACGTGAAAATTGGTATCTTAAGTACTTACAACTGATCACATATAGTCCTGCAGTCCCATAGTCATTGATGCCATGCCAGCATATAACTATACTCTATTCCCTGGCTATAATAGACTGAATTCGATTACCACAGAGTGTACATATACCGTTTCACCATTCGACCATTCCCATCCCAAAGCTTAATCGAGATTTCTCGTTCTATCTATAACTTTGTGTATCTTTCTACTTCGATTCTCTCTGTCTTTACTGCAAATTTTCGATCCCATACCGTCCTCCGGTCTCTCAATTCTATAGATATATATCTATATATATATATATATATATATATATATATCTACACATCTTCCGATGTATATACACGCTAAACACATATCCTCAATGTACTCGCGCAAGTTTGATGCTCTTGTCCGGCTTCATTCTCGACACTCGCTCTTTTGTTCTCTGTATCAACAGTTCATTCATCACGATAATCGAGAACTTTGATTGATTTTTTGATCAACCATTTGCTATCGAATGAAAATTTTACGACAAAACTTTTTTTCAATTATTGCAGCATATTGAATAATACAAGTTATACAGAGTCCTAAGCGAGTACATCCAGTGGGAATTTTTTGAGAAATATCGATTTTCAATTTTCAACGGATTCTCTAAATATAATTATTCAAAAATACGCTCCAAAACTTTCAAGTCGAACCGCTCAGCATTGTGGGAGTTATGAGCATTCATAGGTAAGTCTGTATGAACCGGCCACAGCAGGTATACCGGAGCAGCTAAAATTTTGAATGCGTTGTTCTTAAAATTAGTCTTTCAAATCGGTCACCACAATATTTCAAAAATCACTGCACCGAGCAACTTCAAATTGTACAAGCTTCTTTTGTTTATTAAACCATCATCTATTATATTTATAAAAATTTATCTATACGAATTGTACCAAATGTTCAAAACCATACCCATTAATACAAAAAGAAAATTTTTAAACCTGCACATGTTTTTCGAAAAAAAAATCATATTTTTACCGGCTGCGAGCTATATATACACCCCTTAATGCAAAACCCATTATCCGTTTTTATTATTCTTGTATTTCTATATACAAAATATAAAAATATTTCACGAACTATTTATTCATTTCCATCATTATTTATTTTTGTTTCAAGATTTGTCGGTAGCATTCAGATACATATAAAGCTCTTAATACCTGATTAATGCATTGGAAATTTTTTTTTTTTTGTACGGCACTGTATATAATATCATTAAAAGCTGTATAGAGGTGTGTAGCCAGACGTATAAGCGGATCGGTATAATGCGAATGGAAGTAAAAATATACGAATGGAAAATTGGAATCACCCTGATTGAGACATACGAGTCTCGACGACAGGTGACAGATTTTCCATCAGGCATATATATATATATATATATATATATATATATCTGTATATATATATACAGATATAAACTGAGATAAATATCCAGCATTTCTGATCATTTAAAGGGATCAACGACCACGACCAACTCACGGCTAATGTAATCAACATTCTCACTGTAATGAACTGCACTGTATACTCGCTTATCAGTGACCCACCGAATTTATACTATTATCAAATACTTCCATGTTGAATTATTATAATCTTCATGATTTTACCACTGTAATTCCCAGGAACGAACTCATATTCATGCATTAGCATCATGGCATTCAATATTGTTGAGTGATATTAAGCATTTAGGAGATTGAATTCTAATGATTTTTGAAGTGAGATAAAATTGATAGTTAAAGTGGGTTTTTCTGTTCACGAAACGAATAGATATTTGTGGCCATTGTTGGTATCTTTGTGAGGTTTATACTCGGTTTGATGAATAATTGTTTTCAAGTGATGAATAAATGTGAAATAAAATCAATCTTATTGGATATCGTTGAGGGTAAATACCACCACTTCTGAAATTCGTTTGTTACTTCTATCATTATTTATTCAAAGTGTTTCCTCTATCATGTAAATTTATTTTCATGTCCAGGTAAATGGGGGTGAATGAAGAATTGATGATACAAAAATCTGGAAGCCTCGGTACAAACAATTTCGTGAAAATTGAATGCTTCATTAGCAGGCCCACCTGCCACAATGTCACTAACTTCGATTGATTTGATTTTCCATAAATATAAAAAAATAGGAAAAATTGTCAGAAATGAAGTAGACCGGTACATTCGTAAATTGATAATGTATAAAGTAGAATATACATAGCGATATCCATAAAAAGTTATCGGAGTGAGTTTAAATACATAACGGTACGCTACAAGCACTGGACAGTGTGTGCTATATACTCATATAGTCAAAAGTGGTTCTCGTTTCGCTTTTAAAAAATTCACAGCCAGTGCATTTTTTTTTTTTTTCGGATTGTGTCCGGAGTGATTCGGCAAAAGCCTCGACGAGAAGGGTGCAAGCGAACAAATAAAAAGATCACTAACAGTGAGCAGACATTTACCCAATGCATGCACATACGGTGCGCTAAAGTGCCACAGAGTGTTTCGTCGTGTTTTCACTAATCCATACGTTAATCTGTCGACCTCTCATCCCTTGAGCTGCCCTCGATTCGATTCACTTCACCCGCCGTTGGCTATTACTGTGTTGCGACAGAATATTTTTCGTGTCAAATAAAAGCGAAATATTTGAGATGAAATTTTTCGTCATTCACTGTTCCTCTTCTACTGTTAATTTCTCACACTCTCACACATTCCACCATATTACATGAAATATAGTTCATAATCTCTGTTGACATGAAATTGTGTCACTCTTCATAGGACCATAATTTGTGACTGCATTATGAACAATGTACACTTAATAATCAACAGTTTCAGATTCAATGAGGTGAATAAAGTGGTCACGGTCTGTCATTGCATTGATTTTTTGTTATACTACTGCTCATCGTATCAATAGCTTTTGTAATTTTTAGCTGGACATTTCTCATGCATATGTAACTCCGCAAGCAGCGGAAATACTTGGAAATATTGAGATATATTTCTCTTTAGTATTTAATGTTGAATTATCATTAAATTTCCAATAACTTAATAACGATAACTTTTTTATTCTTGAAACTTGAGAACAATTTTTTTTGGTTCTTTGAAATCATTTGACATGGAAAACCACTGTTAAGTAACCTGAAAAGTTCATTACATAACTTTCTGAAGCAAGTAATTCAACTAACATAAAAAATTGAAATTATCACGGAATGAATTCCATCGCTCAATTAATGATTCACACATATAATCACGATGAGCTTCTATAATCTCTACGAACCTAGACGGAAAACTCGAAGAACAAAACCACCTCAAATTTCCCGTATACATAATCCATGGAATCCTCAAAGGTGTTGAAACCGTAAGAAGGAATATACTATCTTCAATAATGCTCCACCAATCAGCTTCCCACAAGAATTTATGAGCCGCAACAAACTAAATACTCAGCCAATGACAGTGTAAATACGACTAATAGTATAGACAATCTTTCCAATTAATATCTTCTCACAAAACGTTCAATTTTTATAGGAATAAAAAGAAACTCTGTACAAATAAAGCACAAAAGTATATGAAATGAGGGCGATATATCGCATGAAATGTATTCCATACCTTTGCGGACGTATATATAACACAGTGAAGAATTGATTCAATCACAGATGTTGAGAATTCAAATCAAACGTTAGCTGCTGTCAAGGATATGACAAATGGGACCAGTCAAAGCTATAGTAAATATCCTATTATATCTATTTTTATTTCTTTTCTCTATTTATTCTCATTGATTTTCTTCGAAATTTCAGTTTACGTAATTTTTCAACTAAATAAGTGAACATTATTTTTTAACGAAGAAGAATGATAATAGCAAGAGCTTACGAATTTCACGCTATATTGAACGTCTTTAGTCAGGGCATATTTCGAGATGAATGAAATATTTGTAATATCGTTCCATAGTTAATCGCGGAAGTCTAGAATGAGTGATGACAATTTAATCATTTAAATAATGCCTGATCTAATGGAAATAAAAATAACTTTGAATAGTTTATAACATGGAGTCAGATAATATTTATATATATTTATAGTTAGAAAGAGACCATTTGATAATTCTATTCGGGATTATTTACTAGAGATGGACTGAAAAATGTTGGAACTGTAGTTTCGTAGTTTAAATATATATACAGGAAGGGGACACAGTGAGATTGGATTTTTTGGAAATTATTTACAGCCACGTCGCGCGACGATTTCTTGGTGCGTGTTCCGGAAGAGATGATACTCATTTTCCCGACCGTTGACTTTGGATAGCACAAAACTGCTATTGCTACTGGTAATAGAAGACTGTGAAATTCTCCCTCGCAACATACCGAAGTAAATAAACTAAAATAAAAAGAAAATCGAGTAATTGAAGATTAAAAAAGAATAAGTGATGTGAAAAATTAATAACATACGTATGAATAGTTTTCGAAAAATTGAATTTTCATGCTGTTTTTTTTTTTTTTTTTTCTTCAAATTAAGCCAATCAGACAACGATTTCAAATCGACTCGAATTATTTGGAACAAGAATGATTAGAACGCACCGCATGAAATATTAACGTGATACGAGCGAGTTTTATTAAAAAAATTTGCGTTGAAGGCTGATGGATATCTTTGTCAAGGAAAAAGACTGCTCCGCGTAGTGGAGCTCATAGCAATGCGAGAAATATGGCAAGAACTGAGTGGAAAAAATTGAAGAGGAGAAAAAATAAATTAAAACGTATTCATAAATGTGGAAATAAAGTATATATCGAGGAATAAATGTGTCGAGGAGAGAAAATGTGTATTGCACGGAATATCTGAAGTATGAGCGGTGCAATGTTTGCAAGATCTACTGGGAATTGAAATGGTTTGTACTTCCACTAATGAAGTCAATAATACCACCTGCATCATAGTGAATGATTGCACACAGCTACAGCCGGAGACTGCAGTAAACTTATATTAAGATGTAATGGAACGATTGGTGAAGGAAAGCAAACTTGGACTCAACCGGAAACCAATACATGCGTTTGCCAACTATATACCACTGTGAAGGCTCACTCGATTCTGTTTGGTATATATGTACACCAACCCTTCCTTCATTGACGTCAATTGAAATGATGAAATAATATTTGCGAGGGTAAGTGATGATAAAATAGAATTACGCGTACAGTCGTTATTCACGTATTTTTCTTTTCTTCATTTTTCATTATTCATTGAGTTATTATGATGTCACTTCGACTTTATAACCACTCAAAATAATTTATGAGTGCGCAAACACTTTGATCTTCAGTTATTCCAAAAATGTCACTTGAATCCCATTAAAGTTTTTCTATTGTTTTTCCATAACTTTTTCAATAATTTGCTCCATCAATTAATACGAATTCCCCATTCAAATTTTTTACTTTCAACGCATTCAATTTCCGGACTGATACAACCGACAATATTTTTATGACGAATGGGAAAAGTACTCGATGTAGGAGAATGTAAAGAAATAATATACAATTTTCAAGCAAGAGTTACATTGGTTTCTATAATTGTTACACGTTTTTCATGTCAAAAGTACAAGAACTCATATAAATTTTAGTGAGAAACATATAATTTCTCCTGAAACATCCTGTTATCACTATGAACTAATGTAAAAATTATAGAAATAATGTTTTTCCGTGTGGTAGGAAACGATAAAGGCGAAAAATAAATGAAAAGATAAAAAAAAACAGAAGAAGAAGGAATAAATGAAATTACTTTTTAAACGAATATAAATTGTTTGCTCTTGATCTTTATGTTCAAGTATATATATATATTTTCAACCCATACTACTCGCGCACTGTTGTTCTCATCTCTCGCACAGTATTACCCTAATGTTCGCTCTGGTTTGAGGTTTGGCTGCGCCAAACCGCATGTTTGTGGTCTTGTTGTCTCTCGGATTCTCGCATAAACTCTATGAACACCGTATACATCGACACTTAGCTTTTCTAACTATAATATTGATTGTGTATTGTCAAATACTCATTAAAATAATTGGTCGAGTAAATATATAATTATTAATTATCATTAGATTTGAATATGAAATGGTTGGAAATTTAAAAATATTGATTAATTCAAAAGAAGTAGAGTATAGGATAGTGCGAATGGAAACGGAACATCAGTTTTTCATCCTCATCTTTATTAAGATATTGATATAGAAATGGGGATTTGTAAATTTTTTTGTTTGTCATTCATTCAAATTTGTCTTCATCCATTTTGATGAAGTAGTTTCTGTGAATAACTAATGTATTTTTATTACTTAATCACGCCTGAAAGGCGCGACAGATCTTGATAAAATTTTTACATCATCAATGAAAGTTTACAAGTGACGAATGTAACGATCCGAAACGGTCAACTATAAGTCCATTTTATACATAAATGATAGGAGAAGGAACGGAAAACGACTGTATGTTCATGATTCAAGTGCACAAAATATTCATATTCTGGCACCCAAAAAGGATTTGAGTAACGAGAAACTCATACATATTGGATAATATATGAAAATGACTTGAACACAGAGATCTTGAACAGCTAAAACATAATACTTGATTCAGAATTGATACTATCATGAAACTATATATCGAACATATTCCAAGAGATATCTGGAACAATTTAAGGAGAAAATTCATTGAAATATGCGGGAAACATAGTCACGTCGGTGACTACGCACATTTGCTTCACGTCCTTAATTACCCATTCCTAACCTATGTACACTAATAGTACTGAAAAATATTCCATCACTCACAATTTTGTGTCAATTTCACCCAAGATAGATCTTCTACAGTATTTCGTAGGAATTCGTATTCATGTATGAGAACAGGCGTAAACATGCTTGAATATATTTTCCTGCTCTCAGGATAAATGCATTTAGTTGGGTATATTCTCATGTTTATTCATACATGTTGACCGACCATACGGATAGGCGCACACTAATGTTCTGACTGTATAATAACTCGCGTACCCTAGCTCGGCATCAAACACTCTTGAAAATATCTCAATTTTTATTATTACATCTTAAAAATCGTATGATAATCAATTTTTTGGATTTTTCATTTATATCTGTCAAATGTAACTCTATCAGATGGCAATTTTGATAGATTATAGCCTGAACTGTTTCCATATTGTATTTGAAACTGTATGGTTTCCATCTACTCCTCTCATGTAACGTGTGTTTAAACCACCAATTTGCATCTAACATGGATTCCCAAATAGTCAAATTTACAAAAAATATTGCCGAAACAAATATTTTCACAAGTCCCTGAATGTGGATTCAATCATTCAGAATCATCGGGAGCTTACATATCATTCTGATTAATATGACTCATCGTTGTTTACACAATTATTGAGCTATTGTCTATAACATTTTTATGATGGTGGAATCGTCAATATCACCCAATCATCATCTATCCGTGTGTATAAAAATAACGGAAAATTACTTGCAGAGAAGTAGTAATAACGTTTGATCAGAAATTTCGCGCTCGGCGAATACTCGTATCAATTGAAATCGCTTATCAATATCTGACAAGTATGAATAGATTGATTGAGTGCATCAACCTCCTCAAATGCATTTTCACTGTCTTAGAGTGGAAACTTCTATCTGGGAATATTCCGACTGCTCACCTATACATAAAGTCTATATTCATTCCAATAAACACACACTTATATCTCGACAAGAACAACCTAAGATCTACTCGAATATTTTCGTGGTTTTTGCGTCTTTCTATAAATAGTATTCATAAAAGAAAGTCTAAAAGCACAGTTGTCGAGTAATTTTTTTTTCACGATTAATTGCCTGATGTTTGGTATATAGCTATTTCTTAGTGAGAATCATCGATTCGACACAGATATGAAAGAATGAAATGTGATAAATATACAAATTTGGTATGGGCGATGCGTATGAAAATCACAAACTCAGACATTAGATTTATATCTTCGAAATGATCAGCCTTGGTGGAATTAGGCTGATTTTATAGATATTCATTCTACCCCTGAACCATCAAATTTTCAGAGGAACCTGACAGTAATAGTTCTGCGATTAGTTAATTTGGATCAAGGAAAGATGTTTCACACATACATTTTTCTCCTGGATAAAGAACAAGTCATGTCCTGTTATTAGTTAAGTTATGTAAGATTATATTAAATTATCGCACATGAACTCATCGCGAACCTATGATCCGTTCTCAAGTTATCACTTACTTTGTGTAAGACAAAGTCGTTTCGCGCAAAAAGGCGATAGAAATTTGAACATGATATTCGAATCCACTCGACCCGATTCGCAGGAAGTGTTATCACTTCGATAGTTTTTCGAAGTTCTCACGTAAAATTTATCACACATGCTGTTCAGAGAACATAATTTGTAACAATGCCAAAAAAAATTTGTTCATATCTTTGTTTGTATTTTTCGTAGCATTCTTTCTTAACACAGTTTATATTTTATCTTTTTCCTTGTTTGTATCGCTTACATAAACTCATGTATTGTTAACAAAATAGCTGAAAACAATAAATCAAAAGGAATTGATTCAAATACGTTTTGCATTTCTGTAGCAAAGAAGACAACTAATTGTTCTTATCAGAATACTTTCAAACACTATTTCAGCTGTAACATACTTGCAATAAAGGATTGTTCATATATATACATAGCGTTGTTATTTGCAGGCAGTAAACCTCTTCATCTCGACGACAAGTAGCATCTTAATAATGATACAACCTACGGCAAACTACCCTCCAGTTAATTAGCCGGTTCTGTCGGGTGGAGAGAATGGAAGAGAGAATTGATCCGAGATAATGAACCTCTCTTGAAAGTCAACGAGTCAAACAGCAGCTATTATGATGATTTTATAACCGTTGAGAGTTCAATGCTTATACGTATTGATTTTAAAATTATTTTTCCATACATAAAAAGTCCACCTTCATATAAAAGGAACTATGTGACTAATTTACATAATATGTTTTCGGAAACATGGAAATATGTTTCATTAAATTTCGATTTTGTATTACAATTTTTTGCATCATCCAAGTTTATTTCATACTTTTTTCTCGAAATGAAAACTCATGTGTAGATCAACCATGAAGTTTTTAAGAATGAAAACGATTATGTATGAAATAATACGACGAATTGGGGCAATGGTACCATCGAGGCTTTAAAACATAATCGAATACGAGCATAGAGTTGAAATACATTTTCTTATCTAGCATCTTCAACTCCTCCCTAGAGTCGTATTCCTTCAGCCATATCGACCCTCAAGCCAATCTCCTCGCGTTACGGGACCACAACTCAGGGCCACGGTATCGGAATAATACCGGTAAATCGAGAAATCTCTTTTTAAAGTCCGGCTTACCCATCCAGTTACGGGCGAACAAAGATCCACCTTTTTCCACCGGTTCACACAAGTATACGACGTTTACAACGAAAAAAATTTGCATTTTCGAAGAGTTATCGGTGTCCCGATTCCTCCGTTGCCTTTGGAGCTACTCAAGTGCCTACATATCTTAATCATATGTATATATTTTTGTATGGATGATATGTAAAATTGCTCGCGATCTCTTTTATATTTTCTTTTGTACACAATTCAATAAACCTGACAATAGAATATTATATTCTAATTCCTCCATCTATATTGACAAAAATTATTAAATCAATACTCGGCGAAAGATGAAGATATTTAATGGAATAAATTATCTCTAAATAGTTTGGATTGAAAACACAAAATATCAAAGCAGACTCAAGATGAGGTGATGTAAAAAGTTTTCAAATGTCATACAAGATTCATCAATTCTTGTTAAAGAAATTATGACAGATTGTATTTTTCATATTGAGGTGTTAAATTTTTCTATGTAATCCCCAAAATTTTCATGAATTATTCGATATCGATATTTATGTTTATGATGATACGATCTCTATCATTATCGTTCTTCCGCCATCTTGATTGACTGATGTTGTCATTAACCATCACTACGGTCAAATCCATACAGTGTTTTCCCCTGAAGTGTCGCTCGGTTCGAGATTTGACATTTCCATCGGGAAAGTCATGGGCAGTCGGTAGAGTTTTACACTATTGTCGCGTTTTCGAGTCTCTGATAGGCTGTCAATATTGTCATCCAATTCTACATTGATTTGAAGTTGCTGCTCAAAACTCGATTGGTCATATTTGTATTTGATGTCTGGTGTTCGAAATATAATGGAAATTTATTCCTATAATAGAATTTACATAGATTTAGAACAAAACATAACGTGAATTCAGGTGAAAAATCATACGATCGTAATGAAATAAAAAAACTTTATCATACATTTAGAAATTTTTTTCAATCTTTACAACTTTCGTTCCACCCCACGATTCATTTACTTGCCCTAATTCTAATACTTTGTAATTCATGAAGTATAGAGGCTGATGACAACTTCGAAATTTTGACAACATCGATTTTCTTTCAAACATATTCTTACATCGCATACTCTTGAAAATGTGGTTGGAAATTTATATCGCGATAATTAAACTTGGCCGATATTTTCTCCAAAATTATATGTTTTTCAAGACAACCATAACTCAAAAATGAATGATCCAAACGACATGATTCTTGCAATAAAATATTCGTGATGTCTGTCACTATTGTAAAACGCAGCGTTTCCTGTTTTCCTCGGGAATTCAGAATTTTATAGTCATTTTTAAATTTCAGGGTCACAAATATATTGTTCACAATACCGTTATTATGTTAAAAATGAAAATTGAGAAAAATCTTCATACTTAGCAAAAATTAAATTTGTCCAGTTCAAAAAGAAAAACTTCTCTCGAACCATCCGTCCTTAAGTTACCAGTGCTACGAGTCAGACGAAATTTTTTGACGGGCCAACATGTGACAGATGAAATAAAGAAACTTTTGCGACCTCGACCATCGTTTCATCTTCAATCATTCAAGAGATAAAAATTTTATAAATGAATTCTGTTTCTTGGATCATGACCATCTTAAATCCAAGATTTCATTTTCTTCTTCTATATCAATGCAACACGTGGAATTAGCAATTAAAAAGAATCAACATGTACAAATATATTTATATATATATATATATACGTAGAGAATCCATTATTGTTGACTACATACATGTACCCATGAGACACGTATATGTAGACATGCGAAATCCCGCAAATGATCACCCGGTAATAACAATACTACTATCCGGTGTCAAGTGTGAGGGAGCGAGTTAAGTGCGTGTTTAGCTACTGTAATCCCCTACGGATCGTTAAAGGAAGACCAAAGGGCACAATAAGGGTGGGTGTAGGTATATGTATATATATATATATATATATATATATATATATCACGGCCATATAGTAGATTAGAGTAAAGAGACATCAATGCGACAATGGAATAATCCCTTAAAGTCCACAGTTTTCCCGATGTCTTTTTTTTTTTCCATTATTTTTTTTCCATTTTTCACTCTCATTCGATGATGTTCTGTGCTCGTTACATATATCTCGAAGCGTTTACAACATCGACTATTCAGAATAATTACTGCTGATTTCCTTTTCGAAGTAATATATGTAATAAACAATCAAGTCTGACAAAGTCAAACAATCTATTTACTGAATCAATGTCATTGTAACACATTCGCCTTGGATATCAACCGAAACATGTGTGTACAGAGGTTTTTCGAATCGCTGGAATCGAATACGGTATCATAATTGAAGAAAAAGAAAAAGTAAATTCAATTGTGGTGGAAGAATATGGAAAAATCTGTTGGATCATTTTATACAGTGAATGTTTCCCCATTTTGTCAATGTTTAATTTGCACTGTTCTGTTCCCCATCCTTTGGTTTATAACAATAATTATCAATCTATCTCGCTCTCATTCACAATTTATACTAGATATTTTCCTATTTCAAATCTCTCTTTTTATTACAGTCGTTGGGAATTTCCAACACCCTTTTTTTTCTTGGGGACGTTTTTTTTTTCATCGTAAAACAATGAATGAATGTTTAAACTCCTAACCAATTTTCACAATCCCCACTGTCCACATCTTCATTTCTTTTAGCACTTTATATTTTTTTGACCAATCACCATTTATCCTGCCCATTCATTTTTTTTTCATGTATTCACAATTTTTCCTCTTAACTTCACTCTCATTCAAACGTAAAAATTTGAGAATATTCTTAAAAATATACATTCATACAATATGCTATCATATAACAACGCCCATCATTTATAGAGAGATGGGTACAAACAATAATTAGTTATAGACATAATAGTCAATAAATCATCAGAGTTCTTATAATCAAAAACACTGAGGTTCGTAAATCCTAATAATTTTAATACAAAAAAATTTGATAGAAAGCTCCAGAAATTGGTGTATTGGTGATTACCGATATGGAGTATTTGTATGTTGGCCATAAAACCTTATGTAAAATAAATTCCATAAGCAAATAATGAGTATAATGCAAGGATAGTTACAAATGTCTTGCATAGCGGCCACGTACTTTAATCTATGAAGCGAACTTAATTTTTTTTTAACAACCTAAACATGATGCCGTAATAACATTAATAATTCATATAATCATTATCTACACTTATCTCTTAGTTTTTTGAGACACCCAAAATATAGGCATCCGAAACATGAAAGCGGATATCCATATTCATCTGGTTATACATCAAGTTTCAGGCAGATTGGTTAAAAAAAAAAATGTGCGCGGCAGAGTACTGAGTATACGAAATAATATTTGTGTGTATTTATAATTCTATAAATTTTATATTGAAAAGTTATCGGATGAATGTGAGGTTATACGTATATATGAAGTTGAAAAATATTGGCGAGAGTGAGTAGCTCTATGGCAAGCGAACGTATATACGAACAGATGGAAAAGCCGTGAGAATACGGGAATAAGTAACGTCTTTCAACTCGTGAGCGATTTCGACTTTTGGCCGATTTTTCGGCTTGAAATTCGGCAACGACGCCGTGACTACTTTTCACATCGGTACGACGACATACACAAGTTGGCTTGATGCCAGACGATGCCAATTCAATCTTCTTCCCACTGCGGCTGTGGAATTTTTACTGGCCCGGCGATCTCTTGAATTTATTTTTTTTTACTCAAGTTATCTCTCAGCTAGCTACTGCGTCACTGGAGGATCCTGCATCTTTGATATACCTGAGTCACTATACTCCTCTCCTTTATTTCTTGCACACTTTTTTCTTTTTCTTCCACGATCAACTTCATTTCACTACAAACAAATTTCGACTGTATGTCTGCAAATACTTGTTTGTAAATACAACTGTCAAAAAAGGCTTTGTGTAAATAATGAACCTTTTAATGACTTTAATTTACCTATCATAGATAATTATAATGAAATAAACTGAATATATTGATTATTGACTACATTTCGTAGTACATTTCAGCTCCCAATAGTAAAAATAAATATTGAAAAATTTATTCCTCACCAGATTCAAAAATCGGACTGTCGACTCATGCCTGCAATCACAATCATGTCTTGATGAGAAATATATATGTTTCATCTTTGAATTTATGCATGACTGATTCAATATAAACACGAATGAGACGAAATTTAATGTATCTGAATGTCATTCGCGTATAGACACTCACTAGACAGTCTCGTTTATATTATATTTTCAGTCTTTCTGCTCTTGTCATTCCTTTTGTTGAATTCTTTATTACGATTTTAATGAGCACCGCACCGATGAATTACATTCACCAAAGGATCATACTGGCTATACAGAAATTCAACATGCCGTAGATAATATTTCCGTGAATATTCTCGACGAGGCGTCTAAAGATGCATAACCTACCACTTGACAAACTGGCAGAGCGTGCGAGGACAATAGTCTAGGGCGTGTAGTGCATACCAACCCCTTATATATACACATCCATTTGATGTGCGCTGTGGTCATGTAATATGTCACGTTAATGGTATATTCAACATACCACTTTTTCGCTAGATATTTATCAAAATATTCCATGATAAAAATATTAATTGCATTTCTCCATCGAAATATCGCATTCATATTTTTTTTTTTTCCAGATTCCCTTCCATTCTATTTTTGAATTAGTGGTTATACAAGTTTACGATCACTCACCTTATATGTTCCAAGATCCTTCACACTACAAGCCAATTTAATGTTTCGTCCTGCTGGTACAGTAGTATTTCCAATTTCCTCGACAAATTCTGGTTCTAATGTGGTGCTAACTGAAACCAAAAAAAATAGAAAACCAACTTTTTATTAAAAAAAAAAACTGTAAGTCGATTAAAAATACAATTCAGATATAATTCCACGTGAATTTCAAAAACATTGGATTGTCACGCAATGCAACTAGTGAAACGAGTGCCAAATGATTAACATTTTTCTTTGGTTCACCTTTTTTTTTCAAACATCTTTATATCCAGTAGTCGCGTCGAGTACGAGTGACTTTAAAAGTCAATTGAAGTGACTCGAGTTGGCAAGGAAGTAAGGGTAAGTTACTTGAAAATTCTCTTTGGGCCAATGCCACCGAAATTTACTCCAAACAGGAAGTGAACATGTGGTAACGAAACACCACGCGCGCGTCAATGTCTGAATATGTGTCGATACATTCTTTTGAATTGGAGAAAAAATAAACTTACAACAATTTGAACTTTATCTTCCAGATGAAAAGAATTTATAAATTAATTTGCTGCAAGCTTTTTTTGATCCCCTTTATTGAATATGAGAACAATCATGATACCTATACTAATATATGTATATAGATATCTATTGTTGCCAAGTGCGATTAATTGACCTATAGTAAGATACGCGCGTTTCATTAAGATTTCGCTAATTTCCGACTTTCTTCATGTGGAAACATTAAATGAATTTTTGCACTAAGCGACTGATTGATATATATACATGCGCGTTTATAACGGGCCGAAAGTCAAAGTTCGGGCTGTGTTCTGGAGCTGGTAAGAGCTCGAAGAGTAAAAAAGAATAAAAAGTAAAAAAAAAGAAAAAAAAGAAAGAAAAGTCTGTGAAGAAGCAACGTAGAGAGAAAACAGTATGAACAACGAGGGCGGCAAGCTTTTTGTCGGCGCGCCGGCACGGAAAATTGCTGACTACTTGGCCTAACCACTAGTGCATAGAGATATATTATTTATATGCACAGAATAGTATTTTTCTTTATTCAACTTATATACAGATGTATAGAAACGATGAAAAACTTCATGCTCGACGTACTTATTTTAGGAAATACACTCTGATTTATTCAATTTTTTATTCTCGTTTTTACGAACGAAAGTAATGCACACTAGAGAAAGTGTGTAGTCCTCATAGCAAAATTCGATGACTACAGAAATACGTAGTAATACTGTTACATTGATAATTTAAAATAGGTAAGGTTAGATAGGTGCATTAGTCACTGCAATATAGGATATCGTTATAATCCACAAAACTGGAGCTTTGCTTATATTGTAAATGTTATTTATATCAATCAAGTATATGTTAATTAAACTTTGCTCAGTATCTTCATATTATAAAGTATAATAGTATGACGAAGTTTGACAACCAATCAGAGTGCTGCAATAACAACATCAACATAAAATTCATTATGCAAAGTTCCGTGAAACATATTTAATATACCCAGAAGCCAAATGATTCATAGAAGAAAAGGATGAAATTCCAATTATGCCCAAAGTGAAACTCCACCAACAAATTAGTTGCAGCATAATTATCAGTTCTTTCTAGTAAAGTAGATGCTATAAACGATTGACAATTATTTTTTTTACCGAGAACAAATCAACTATTATTATTGAATTATAATTATTCGTCTATTTTTTGTCATTCTGCAGATAATATATAAATACACTCAAAAATTATTTATAACATCCAATGTACATTTAACCCACCGTTTAAATTGTACCTAAATATTTATGATTGAATAGAGTTTTGAGTTTATCATTTGAATTAAAATAATTTATTTCACTACATGTGCATGAATTAATTAAAATCCCAATTATGCGATTTGTTTTATAATAATTATTTATTTATTATTATCGATATAAGAATCATTCTCTTACGCCGTCTTGGTTTTGGTTTCAAGTTATAAATGAAGAAACGAATATATTTATAAGAGGAAAGGTCCGAAAAGCTCTGTGGGTTCTATATTCTTAACTGTTCCAACGTTATTTTTATGACATCACTCTGCCAATACATGATGTTGGATGTGCAAAAAATAAGGTGGGATGCGAGAAAGTGATATCGATATAACTAGTCACTTTGTTTTCCTTTTTCTCAATAAACTTTCAGACAAGGGAAAAAATTTATTTTTATACTTTTTTTCAAATCTTCACGAACATGCTTTTCACATTCATATCACGCAATTTCAAATACGCGGTGAAAATATACTTGTAAACTTTACTGACAAAATGACTGAAGCCGTAACACTGTGTGTGAAATACTCATAACTACTATTCAGCCATTGTGAAAAATAATCATAGAACACACCCCAAATTTTAATTCATGACTCGGTAACATTGAAATATAATTAACTTGAATAATATAACTCTTATAATAGAAGTATGAAAATATATCCGTTCCATTTATATGTACGTGCAGTATTTAACTATGCATGTATGTAAATATGAAAGCTGATTTCTTCATTTTCAGATGAAATAATTAATAATACAGACTTTATTGTGGATTAAAGAACAAGAAAGATTTGCGATTCAATTGTGAATATGTCAAAACATCTGTTCACTTTTCAGTGCATCCTTTAGAACAAATATACTCACGCAGTGGTGAATCTAAAGCGAAAAATTGTAGTATCAGCTAGTAAAACAATTGACATTTTCAGAGGATGGAAAAAAAAATTGAAAAAAACGTGAAATATATCGAAAGTTTGATTTATATACATGGAAATTTGCTTTATAGTTTTTTTTTAATGGAAACGTTGTCATATCTACTGAAAAATTGTAGTAACAGCTAGTTACGTAGAATTTTACAGAGTATCCAAGCTACAACAACCCCGTCACAATTTTTACTGTGTAACGGAAGTGAAAATGACTGCACAGACGATATATTCAACAGTTGCATGGAAAAAAAAAAAATATATTCTTGATTCAGGAATATTGTCGTCGATTCCCATTTTGTTCTTTTTTCCCAATCAATTGTAGTGATATCGAAGCATGTACCTGCGGGGTTGTAAAGTGAAATTCGAAATTTTTTTTCAGTAAAAGCTCCAAGCAGAGATGAGGATCGTATAAGAATACGAGTGTGCATTAAACTTCAAACATGACTTTCTCAATATCACTTCCTTCGAAATTGGCGAGCAGGATGAAGAACAAATTATTTGACCCATTCACTCTTTTCGAATGTTTTCAGTCACGTAATTCCAAACCATACTGTCAGAAACTAAATGATTAAGAAAAAGATTAGATTCTAAAATTTTTTTTTTTCGCAATAAATAAACCTAAAGTTTTGAATGCAACATTTATAATTCTTACATTTTTCTAATGTTCAATTTTTTTCTCACGTTCATATGCGGCATAATTTCTAACCATTCGCCATCTTCCCTTGCTTTTCATTCCAGTTAAGAATTAAGTGCTTCGTGTTGCTCGTTAATTTGTAATCCTTGTTGGGAGCGCTAATTACATTCTGCATACATTTGATGTCGAAGTCATTAATTTCAACCATCCAAATCGGTTTAAATTGTTCAAATATGTCATAAATATACTATGAACTTTGAATGAAATGGGAATTGTCTTTGGCGCAAGGAAAAATCGTGAAATTCACTTAATTCCCAGCGTTGTAAACCAGACACTCCCCTTACTTTAAGTGCAAATTTCCAAACTTCATTTCACATTCGAAAGTTCTTAATTCGAATCCTCCACTAAAATAGTTATAATACATTGAATTTCCGTTGAAACATTCGACTTTTTATAAAAAAAAAAGTGAACTCAAGAAATTAGAAAAAGGAAGTTGATGGTCATGAATGATGAACGAATGTTATAAGCATTTTAAATTTTGCCTTGATCCAAGATTATTAAAATCTCATCTGAAGATAATGTCGTTGAAAAACTAGAATATTTTTTATTCAAACATGCATTTTCCAATATAACTATATTTTTACAAGTACACCTCACATGAATTCACGATAATATTTGATTTTTAGTTCTCTTCATGTAGGAATTTCATGCTCTCGACTGATTGAAGATTTTAGTGAGATCACCCGATGCTCATACGCATTGATCACTCCTTCCAATATCTATATATCCATTTGAAATATATATGTGTTTATACCCATATAAGTATATGCATATCTATAGTAGAAAAAAAAAAAAAAACGTCTTGAGCATTAAATCTCTGGAAATGTGAGCACATGGGCTCATTCACACAACTTGAAGTGCATTCTCTATCGCTACCGTTCACCGAGGTGAAAAAGAAAAGGAACAAAAAATGAAAATAAAGGAGAATAGGACGAAGAACGTGGAGTAAAGAGCGCTATTGCACACACGAGATGGAGAGGATAGTATATATCGAGAGTAAAAAAAAAAAAGAAAGAACGCATCGACGGAAAATACACGGTAGCAGTAATCCAGATAAAGTCTATATATCCAGCGTCTTATCTTGGATTTCGTTCGAACTCTGTCGCGGCCCAGACCAAACCGGGACTTTTCGATTTTGGCGACGATGTGGACCCCATGCATTTCTGATGAATTTCACCAGTTTAGCGGAGTCCCGTTCCCTGTTGCCAGGAATCATGACCGCACTGATAACTATCGTATCTACAATTTAATAAAAAATTCCGCTCGAAAACAATTACGGGAATGCCACCTTATTCCACTATGTGCTATAGCGATTTTAGTTCCAATCTACCTGAATGCATATGTGTACGTTTTCTATGTACAATTGTGGTGTTCAATGCGCATGTGAAGGAAACGCTGGCTTTTTTTATTCTACAATGTAAACTACTGCAACCCAACTGACCTCGATGTGCGCGTGAATCGCACTGGAATACATATGAATATCTGCGGCAAAAATAAAAGTGGTCTTCATCACAAACCAAAATATTGGGGGAAAATAGCAACAATACAAAATAACAATACGTGTTTTTGCATTGACTAGACTATTACATTGTTGTTGTTAGAACTTTGATGAATGAATTAAACAAAAAAACTATCCAAAAAGGTAATTTCTGTGTGTTTAGAAAAATACATTGTGAATTCTAGTGCGATTCATAAAATCAAATTTTATCTATAAATTTATTTTAAATCAGGTAATTAGATAGTAATTGAAAAAGTTGGATTATCAGTGTTGGAATACAAGCTATGCTATCAAAGGGTATTGTTGAAACGCTTCCATGAAAAAATATCGACTCTTGGAAAATTCATGAAGTTTTTTATTGTTACTGCTCTTCTGTAATTCCGATTCGTTATCGATATTATTAGCAGACTTGAGTTTAATCTGAACTTGCTCGGGTTAATTTCAATATTTATGGTGATTTAATTAATCTGTGATTATTGACAAACGTTGCATTTATCACATGCATTTATTTTTCATATATTTTAAGAACGGCGCGAAAATATATCACTCATACATCTTTTATTATGTTGTTACAATATTCAACTGTTACCCGTGTCTGTAGTAATGAAGATATGAATGAATTATTCAATATCAAATGTATATTTTAGCAAGTATAAAAATCATTCAGTTCCATCCAATGATCAAAGTTTTATATATACTTACTCAATATTTCAAATATATTACTATTTGTATTTTCGTACAAAATTCATTGAACTAGTTAAAATTCAGTGAATATCAATGTGTACTTCTTATTCATGATGAAAATACACATTTGAAATATAAATTAATATACAAAAATCTTGACCATTGATATGTATATATTCATTCCATTTTTCAAACTGATATTTCCCCTTCAATTCGAATCACAGCAGACACTGACTAATTAACAAAACATAAATGTCAAAAAGAAAACTGCAGTGTAACTTCAGATTGAAGTGAACTTATCTGATAATATTGATAGCCCAGTTATAAAATTGCAGGAAAACAATTATAATGGGAATATCAACTGCTTTTTACAAGAGAATTTTTCAGAAAAGATGAAAGAGAAGGAATCAATAATATGATAATTGGAGAATTTGAATCTACAAAGGGTGAGCGAAAACATGTCGAGAGACGTTACATAAAATGAATCTATCTTGTACCAATGAATTTGCACATCAAAGAGGCTATAACCACACTTTTGGACTCAACGACGGTGCTAACATTTATATACAGTAGCAATACTTTAGATAGCTATTCCAACTATATACAGCCTGCGGCGATTTTGTTGATGTGTAACAGCTATGCCGTACTGTTGATGTAACTATCCAGCTTGAACAACAATAAAATATTGACGTAACAGCGAACCCCCTATTTTTATTATACTTCAGATAGTCATGACAGCCAACCGAAATTTCAACATTCAAATCTCCCTTCCTTCTTCATAGTAAATGTACGACTTGATCCACTCATAATACTCAGCAATGCCTATCATTCGACATTAAATATAGCGAACTGCATTTCGAATTATATCAGAGAAAAAGAAGAAATGATATGAATGAATGAATAGAGAATTTCAACGTTATTAGAACACATGTCTGCATAAAATTGAATTATATATCTTCTTATAATCCAACAGTTTTATATCATATATGCGTCATTTTCATTTTGTCACGAGTTCATAAATATGATGAAGTTTCATTGAGCGTTGAGACCGGAGGTCGTTTTCATATTTGTTGTTCGTAAATGAAATTGGGAGATACGCTGTTCGTGATCAGATAACAGAAATATCCTGCGGATAGTTTTCACATGAATATGGTTATTCTTCTTCTCCTTCTCTCATTCACATTCTCACTCGTACTATCTACCCTCCCTACCGTCTACTTTTTGTCGTCAGAAATAAAATAACGCTATCGCAGACCCATTTCACAATATATATATATATTCGTATATATTTCAAATATATTTGTCGACATTTATATCTGGTATGTTTTCGATTAAATAATATTGAAAATTGGCTCCAAAAATGGACATTGCCTTTATCTTAACGGGAGTTAATTTATCGTGAAGAAACATTGAGTACGTAAGCATATATGTAGTATTATTTTATTTTTATATGTTACATCAATTTTATTTTTTTTCCACATTTTATAGCTATATTATACCGATACAATATGCACGTCTCGTAACCTGAACTAGATCCTGATTTCTTTATTTTTTTTCTCTGCGTTGCTATACGATGCACTTGCGCTTATTCTGTACCTTATCAAGTTGAATCTCATAAATTTTCCCCGGGAAAGCGCGATTAAGCTACGCTACCTCTCCTAACCTCTGCAGACGCGCATCTTTTCATTCTTCCTTTCCTCTTTTTGCACCTTGCTCTTTCACTCTTTCTTTCTTCCTAGTGCGCGCGATCCGTCCAATCTAAGTATTCAAATGAGCCAACCGACGTGCACCCTGTGCCTGCCGTATAGCCTATATCTTTTTACAATCGCGCTATAATACTACTATACGTATACCTATATATATGAACATATATACCCATTGACTTCGCGTTGTCGCACCACTCGTTAGATAATTCAAGTCGAGTCACGAGACGTTGAGAGAATAACGATCATTGTATATAGATTAAAGAATAGTGTGTTTATAAAAGCCAATAAAAATCATAATGAATATAATAAAGAATGTAAAAATGTCAAGTTGTCCCATACAATAATAAAAAATTATGTCTAAATCGTCTAATATTAAACATACATTGAAAAGAAAAAATATTTTATCGAAATAAGGAAGACAAATTCAAAAAAAACAATAACGTGTCTATAGTAAAAAAATTATTCATTTCGATATAGCTGAATAAATATTTTATCCATACTATCGAAATTCAATACTTCACTCGATTTTATACGCCGAATAACCATTCGTTCATATAGTAAACAAATTATATATCCATGGTAAACGAATGCCTAATGGACGGAAATGCATGTATATTTGTGTTATGATGTTGACAGCCTAATTGTTTGCAACTCTATTTCATCTATTGAAAATAAATTTATGTAATTGAATAGTGTACTTAGGAGAAATGAGAGCCATATTGAGTGATGAACGGAATTACATTCGATTTTTATTTCAGTATTTGTTTAATTTCTAAACTTCAACAATAACTCGCAAATACAAACATTATACTCAACTTTCATGACATTTACCTCTATAAAAAAGTATCCGTTGATAGACGCATACATTTTTATGGATCAATGTAATTTTTCACATCCAAATAACATAATTTTCTCTATAAATCCTCAATACACACTTCAGGTTCGAAATCGACACCATTCATTGTCGTCGACTCAACTCTGCAAAGAGTTATAACGTAACAATTAGTGTACTCCATTGTACTTTCATGCACGCAGCAAACGGTTGCTAGAACGGCCGTGACGTGTTATTACCTCTACGAATAACATATGAACATATATAATCAATCCAAACTCGAAGTGTTTGACTCAAAATGAGATTTGTTTATCACGTACGAATCTCTCACGGAAAGTTTATATATATATATATTTGGAATATGAACGGAAATATATGAAACGGCCAGTTAGAATATATTTTGCATATACTTTTTCTTGCCTATATTAACATATCGAAAAATACATTATGAATATACGAGGTTTTGTTGATAATACTTTAATATAATTTCTCGAGATCTTACATTCTGATATAATTGCCTATCCCACTTATTTCTTCTCGTCATATTGATATTATTCATGGGTACTATCCCGCACGCATTTTAATGGACTGAATTATTCCTTCAGCGTAATATATTTGTGATATGTTAAAATAGGCAGAAAGTTGTATGTGCAAAATATATTCCGACTACATACTTTGCTACTAAAATATCTAGGTATTTTGGTTTCTCCATCGTGTCTAACTCATATACAATGTGCACTAGAAATTTCTCGGGCATAATAGTATATACAAGCTGCAAAATCTAGTGCTCTAAGTTAAAACGGCAAAACGTTTTATTCCCCATTTTTAGCGTTGTAAACATTGTAGTGACTTTTAAAACGTTCATAAGTGTTTTGAAAGTAACTTATTTATGATCATACAAAAGTACGCAGTCATCGATCACCACTTTTGTTTATTTCTTAATCCGCAGATTTCGTAAAATTAGTCACGTTCGAGTTTACAACCCATGCAATTCATTTTTTCTACAAATTTGTTATAATTCTCTTTACGTCAAATTTCAGAATCTGGCGAACAGATGTTCTCTACTGCCGTCAATGGTTACTTCGAATTCCTTCAATTTTTGAACCAAAGGAAAAATAACTCCCACATCTCTTCAGCTTCTTTTCACCGATGACTGTATGTAAGAACTTTTGTAACATTGTTGTTCATCCCGACTAGTTTTTAGCTAAGAAATTTATGTAATGCCTGTATTCCGAACAGCACTCGACGATACAGTAGTTATTTTAAATATATCCAAATACTTTTGTTTAAGACTTCAGATTTTCATTCAAACTAAAGTATCTTCACTCCTCGCACGTGTAGAAGTTCATGAACCTGTCATTTCAGAATAACATTAACGCAACGAACATAACGACAGTATTGAAGATAGGAAATGAAACGTCGCGACGTTTTAACTTGAAGATTTCTTCAACACTTCTACATTGCAGTGCATTGAGCATCACTGTTCATCCTACGGTATTACACATTTTTCAATCAGTTGAAAAATGGTAATTCCTGTTATGGAATAAGTACAGAGCGTGCAGAACAGAGAAATTTATTATTATTGAAGGAATGTATGTGAAAACTGGATTTGAACATGTGTATATTAACAAGTATTGGATTCAGTCCTCCCCAATTACTTGTACTCATTGGGGACCGATTCTGGCATGCTTGGGACGTGAATCTTCTTTGGCAACCAATTCTAAAGTTGCGGTTTGATTCCGAATATTTCTCCAAAATACAATTCAAGCTTATGAAAGAACAACAAATGTTATTTTCAGAATAAAAATTTGGAAATTATATTCGTGTTTGAAATATTACCATTAGACGCTTTTCCCTAAATGATTATGGTATATACAATATCTCATTGGACTATTAGGGAAGGATGTATTCAATATGAGACGAATCAATAACTATACGGGGTACACGAGTCTGATAATATTCTACTCTAATATCGAAAAAGTCGGATTCTTGATCGAAGGAAATGGTGTGCAGGAGTATAATTATTCGTAACTCAATTTCTTTCAGTGAATAAATGAGTGTGAATATACCAAAATAATCTCATTAAAGACAATGATAAAATGAAATGCCAATCGAATTTTCGTAAGAATTCTAACCATGATTAAAATACAACATTACCGCCATTGGTGTCCAAAGCAAAAACAAAAATACCATCAGGAATTCCGATATTACAGAAGAAATTCTCAAACATCATTATTGCAGTTTAAACAGTGATATAATTTAAATCGATAGATAACAGTATCGGTGAAAAGAAGTATAAGTATCCATTCAACAAATTGAACCGTATTTGTTTCTCGAATAACCAAATTTACCCAAGGGCAAATTTTATAAAATTCCCCTTTCGGAACCTGAGAAATAGAAAGTATTTTTCGATTATATCAAAAGATTAGGCGATATAAGATTACATTATCTAACATGGCGTATAGAGCAAATATTCTTATAAAGTGTGGTAAAAATTGTAACTAAGGTATATAAAATTATTCAAGAATTAATAGAATTCGTGTGCGCATTTTACTTGTCTGACGCTCTTGAATACCAGATCTTTATCCAATGATGTGGAAAAGAACACTCTGCATCTTTGAAAGAGGCGGATCAAAGGATTGGTGTGAACAAAAGGAGTCAAGTGAATTTAATCGGAATGATATATATCAACGTCTATCAAACTTCATTTTAGGAAGTGACTGACTATATAACCTCTCATAGTTCATATAAATGTATGAGGCCATGGTGCATATAGGACACGATGAATTTTTTGTTTTTTTTTACTGTTTCAAAATTCCAAAGTCGTAGGAAAATTCTATAGTGTTTCTATACAAATTTTCCAACGCCATAGTCATTATATGGTAAATAGATATTTTTATATATTCTGAAATTGTTTTACACTACTAAACAGTTGAAGTATCTGATCTGTCGCACACGCAGCAAAAGTTCTGAATGACAATTCTGAATAAACAATTGCGCATGACTGCATTTATTTTCTTCCTACCCATACACTGACACGTTGTTTGTTCACGAGCACAAAATACCGTCACGAGAGCATAGAACTAGGAGCAAGTATACACGGGCAAAAAAAAAATGAATGGAGGCCATTAAGTTCCGTTACAGCTCCGTGAAATTCTCGGTACATGTTGACGCGTGCCGGCGTACTAACGGCGTCATTTGGGGAATTACGATCGCTCGTATAAACGGGGATTGCTTGTACATTTATTGGGACTTGTCGCGCGTCGTCGTCGTCGCCGTTGTCGTCGCTGGCGAAAGTATCATTAAACGTAAAATCGCTACGGTTTGTTTTGAAGAGCAGCGCTGTTTTTTTTTTCTTTCTTGTCTGGAAATTTGCATATACTGAGAAAAAAAATGATCCAAATCGAATGTAATAAATTTTATTTAAAGCGACTCTGGCATTTAAATTGAAATGAAGAATGATTTTATTTCGAGTGATAAATTCGGGACTTGATTCAAACTTGCATATATTCTTTATTTGAAATACATATGTGATTTACATTCAAATCAAAAAATATTCTCAGTTTCCAATCCTCGTTATGTTCCGAAGTTCCACTCATTCAAAATGCGATGTGAATGTAGATATCGACTTTTGGTTATCGAAATTAGAAAAAATTTATTTATTTTATGTGAAAATATAATTTGTAATCCAGAATAAAGTTTTTTTCTTAATTGGATTTGGAAATAATATAATGTTTTTTCTTGAATGGAATTTTTTTTTTCCTAAACTGATTGTAATCAAGACGAAGGATTCAAAATTAAACAAAGTTTCAGACAAACAAGCTATAATAACGATTGGAGAAGAAAAAAAGTATGTCTTTTTTTCTATCAACCAAAAAAAAGTTAAAACAGCACTCGAAACGAAGGAAGGGGTAGAAAAAAAGGAAATAAAATTGAGCCCGAATACTTTTGGGGTAGGGGAACGGCAATGGAAAAGCGAAGAGCGAGAGATAACGGATTTCCAGTTTGTTTTCTGGTCACATATTTGTAAAGTACCCCAGGCCCGGACGCTCTATTCATTTCTGTCCGGCCGCGTGCATGCCGCCAGCGCCACACTATTGCCTCAGGATCTCAACTAGAGCGGTCGCATAAATTCTGCCCACGCAGCATATAAAAAAGGAAAAAGAGTAGAAAATAACCGAGGGAGAGAAGATGGAGAGAAAACAAACGGCGAACAACGACGCAAGATGCGAGAGATGCAAAATATATAGAAGATTCGTCGAGCCCGTCCCTATATAAGGATTTCAGCATCAGTGTCATACGGGATTCCCGCGCGAATTCCCCAAATTTATTGTCGCACTCTGATGCAATGTACACTGCCAAATGAATGCAAACGTCGCCAGAAATATATTTAAAAATGTAGTATACTTGATCGCTACTGTCAATTGCATTAATAATCCAATAGATATATGAATACGTTTTTTTTTTTCAAGGCTGAACTGGATATCGAATCTGAATTCAACAGCAATTAATCATCACTTTGATCATGCTGAATACCAATTCTTAGAATTTCTCATTTTGGCGATATTCAAAATCACAAGAATATTATTGAAACGATTCAAACAAATAAACAGACTGATAGCCTGGCTGACCAACAACTGCTTTAACTCCTTAAAGCATGATGTCCATGTGAACAATAAAAACATACATCTGCGCTTAAAGTTTGTTGGATCTTCATCAAAGAATACACAATTGTTTTCGCTTTTTAAATGAATTTATTGACTAGATGAACATTGGACTGCTTATAAATGATAATATATGATTCATGAATGGTTTCTGCTTGAGATTCCCGGAATCTTATGTTCAAAGCGAAACTGAGATGAAGCAATGAAAATCCCAGTTAAAAGCGAGGAGGGTTCATTGAAATGATTCAAAGGCAACAAGAAGCAAGAAGAGATACTCCAATTTACGTAAACACTATTGTTATTGAACAAAAATGACGCAAGGGCGGTCTATGATGGAGAGGAATTGAGAAATGCCAAAGATACTGGAGAATTATGCGAGCGGAGAATTAATTATGAAATTAATGAACAAAAATAACCTGATGCCGTTTATAATGCGTAAAATTTATACTAAGCTCAAAGGAATACACGCATTGTCAACACGATAATAAAGTAATTCAATATACGTTGAGAGACCGAGTATAGACACTAGTATTCCCTGAGAATACCATCTTTTTACCAATTATTTTTCCATTGTTTACACTCATATATGAAAACGATGTTTGTTAGTGTTTGTAAACTGAACAATCAAGTGTTTCTATTGAAATTTCAAGATGATTCATTCCCTATTTTTAACATTATAGTCACTTTTAAAAAGTATATAAATGTTTTAAAACTGTCTACAATGGTAAAAATAGGAAATGAAACATTTGTATATTTGCACGAAAATACTTGATTTTGCAGTGATTTGCAGTGTACCTACTGAATTTATTTTCCCCTACAACATCACTGACTATCGGAAAACCAGTAGCATAATTTAATTCACTAAAGTTGCGTGTCACAAACAATTTAGCTGTAAACGATAATGAGTCTCCTACAGAATAAACGAATATTCGAGATAATTGGAATATGTTCCTTGAACGCGTGAGATTCACAAGATTGTGAGTATTTTTATTTCACGTAATTAATAATTTCTTGAACTGTAATGAATGAACAATAAATATAATAAATATTAATCAATATTAATGTTTATTATTATAAGTTCTCGATAACTTTCAAATGTTAATTAATAACGTGAAGAATTTGGCCAAAATGCATTGTCAAATTCACAACAATTTCGATATTTTTCTCATCACCGAATGATGAACTATCAGAAATATCGGAGAGAAAAAAAGAACAGAAAATATTTCCTGCATCTTAGATTTCATTAATTATGTATGAAGCCTTCCAAATATCAAATGCCAAGCGCTATGTTGATTCAACAGCGCTAGAAAGTTTTCATTTTCTCTGTCAAGTGGATAAATTTACCCTTGGCAAGCCTATATACCACTTATGTAGTATAAGGCTCAATAGATGTTTTGTGCCCGCACTTGCTCGAGGACATACATCTCATGCGGGATCGCTCTCCTCGTCTATTCAAGATGTTCACTGTGCAAACTCCCTGTTCATTCTTCCGCACGAGGTGATCATAAGAGTATAGTTTTGTTTCTAGCGTCACGTTTAAATTGGTATTTCCCCTTTAACTTAAGAATCAGAAGTTGCTGTCTGCTTTTAGGTGCCACCAATACCCTCCCAACATTCTCCGCTCTACTTCACAGAAGAACTTGTAAACCTGAAGAAGCAATATTGGTTTGGTGTGGCGACGAGAAGCTGCCGAGCCACAATTCATTACGAAAATCGATTCTCCCGAGCAATAGTGGCTGATTGGAACTGGTCATTCGGTCTCTATATGGCCGTTTCTCGTTGTCTCGCCAATCGGTCGTGGCGCGCGGTTACCGTAACTCCCAAGCCAAATTTACGTTCCACCGAGAAAATTTTATATACGACATTTCCTCCACTTGGTTGGTTTTCGCGACATCTATTATTATATCAACACACGTATCACGAGTATGCACATCGCATGACGAATTAATGTTCCAGTATAAGCATTTGTGTTTCAATCCACGTATTGATATGAACCCAGTATTACCTAACATATATATTTATTTTTATTATTATTTAATATTTCATAATTGACCTCATTTTTCACAGCTTTTTTCATTTAATATGAAATATAAAGCACTCTATAGTTGAGTGCAAGATAAGTAGAAATGGGATTATCGACGCAGCGACCAATATAAACTCATAAATCTTTCGCCACATACAAGCATCCCACCAACAAACATTTATATACAGCATAACAATAAACAACTATGGTGATGCACTTGTTCTCAATGAATAACAAATGATATTTATATCGATAAACTGACACACAAGTATGTTTGGATATTATTCATTACGGTGTATGTAACATTGTTATATGATTGATCTATCAATGAACATGTTAGATGAAACATAAACTTATTTTTAAACGCCATTCATATGCAGATATCATTAATTGTTTCGACGGTATGATAGTAAATACATATTTTATCCATCGCATTCATAAATTCAAATTGTTCTCCAAGAAATCCGGAATTAAATAAAGAATCCATTAATATAATACAAAGACCCAGCGTTGAAGACTTATATGGAATAAAGGCATTTTTTTTTGTACTTCATTATTACAAATGAAAAAAAAAACAAAAAACATCCAATATTTTTTATTTCCCTGTTTTAAATTTACGCTTCTTTATTAATATTTTCAGCGTTATTAGCGACTGCGCGGTACAACCTCTCGCTCCCCTACTATAATGTGGATCCTTGTATATATTTAAATAAAAACTAGCAAGCATCGCGTATAATTTATTTCTATTCCGGAGAATATTCTGACCATATAATAGCCATCCCAAACGTCCGGGGATGAACAATAGACGAGTGATGATTAATGACGCTGACTGAATGCAGCAATTTTTTAATTTTCCTCCTTTTTTCTCATCTCAATGCATAACTCAAATGATGGACACTGATAAAAATTAATCGTCTTTCTTTCAGGAGCCGAAACCAAGTATTTAATAACATTAATAATAATAATAATAATAATCATAATCATAATCATAGTAATAAATGATAAAAATAATTTGAATATTTGACGTACCACGAATCAGCAAAAAAATGAAGTTAACAAATTATCATGGGATAAGGTGCATGGTGTATACACATATCTTTGTATTTGTTAGTTTGTGCATATATATATGAATATAAACAATATGCCAGTGGTGCTTCGTCCCAATTGACCCTCGTACAGTTTCCAGGGAAATATTTACACTTCCAACCGGGATGGAGTACGCTGGGTGAAAGGTTATACCATCCTGTGCGGTTTTACTCCCCCACTGACGCATGAATATTCACGGCTAATTTGTAAGTAGCTCTCTAAACATGGACAAACCGACAATGTTGGTGTGCACCCTCAGCGCAAACTCTACACGCGAGGGATGCGCTAAACGAAAAGGACGAAAGTATAAGTCCAGACGCGTCGTTACATATTATATATATATATACCAAATATACCTTCAAACATACATTTATATACTTCACCAACGATGTATCGACTACATGAGTTTACCTTTGATTATCTTTTGAATGAATAAAAGATAAGTTCTATATGCGTACATTGCGGTACGACGTAATTATCAAAGAGCACTGAATACTCTTATGTGCATCCACTCTGTATACACAGTTAAGTAGAAATCATGAATATATACGTATCATCAAATTTATCTTTCGTTATTTAATTATTAATTTCTACATACATGTGAAGTGAATTGGTCCGCCGGGTGAATCGAGCAATCTAGATTTTTTATGTAGTTGAGAAATAATTTATTCCCGGATGATAATTATGCATCTGGAGAGTTTCGATCAATGAGTACACGAGTGGGAGTTGTTGGAGCTACGAGCATTACACGCTAAGTTATCTCAAAAAATAATTTTCAGAAATTCCGATTCGGATCTTTCGATAACTTCACTTAGGTTATTGTAGATCAATGGTAGGTATCATTTAAATTTCGCTGCTACCATGTGGAAGTGCATTTAATAACGTCCGCTATGATGTCTGATAGAACTTCAATAGTTGATTTACATTGTCATTAAAGGAAAACTTTATTCCATATAGTTTTCTTAAATTAATTAATGAATTCTATCGACCGAATTTCGGTGAATTGCACCAGTTCGATAAAAACAATGAGCTACAAGTATTTGGTTCGCAAATTTTACAGCTATAAAGGAGAGACATTTATGGGAATGGACTTGAGTATATTCGAAAGAGGCAACTGATACCTGCACTTCACAGACAATGGAATTTATTCAGTGCCGCTGAGTATTGAAAATTCTTCAACTCACTTTGATGATCATGTTGAAAGGAGAAACGAGAATGATGAAGACATTATCAAAAATTCTGATAATCATTTCAAAAAAATTGGTGCTACGATTCATTTTCAAACATTTTTAAACATCATTTTCAACAGAAATCCAATTTAACAGACCGATGGTCCCATCAACCTACCTAGTGCGGTACGTTGTACTTTCACATCATGATATTAATATTTATATCCCAATATAATAAACGTAACCACTTTCCACGTCATTGTAAATTTGCTTGGGTAATATTGTAGCAATTATTGCAACTCCCTCGCCAAGTAAGTTGAGCTAGTAAGTTTAGCTGAAATAATGTATTTACATTGGAGGCCCTAAGTATAACCCATCTTCATCCTAATACCGTGAACGTCTGAAGTCTTACACATATATTTTCAAATCTGTTTCCCCAATATTATGTGTGAGAAATTGAATTCCGATCAATAGTTTCCGTAGCACATATTTATGAATGATAGCATTATATAGAATACCTCAACACTGATGAGTTCATTATTGCTCGTACAGAAGAAAGAAAGAGTGTCGAACTTCAATAAATAATACTTGAATATCTGTAGAACCAACAAAGAGATAGTAGAATAAAACAAAGATTTCCGAACGGAAAAAAAATAGATATGCTTGAATATATGTCCAATGGATATTCACAAAATATATAATTTAACTACCCATGTATCAGTATAATTATTAATATAGTTTGGATGTATGTTGCATTGGGCAAATCAATTTTCTTCTTCCATTAACCTGAAAGTATATATCAATATACATACATTATATATTCCACTATATATTTTACCATATATTCCTCATCACATATAGGTTTTTCTCCCTGCACGTAGAAAGATAATCAATAATTAACAACTCTCTTCCAAAAATCACTGAATGCACAGTGATATTTTCTCATCCCTATCTAAAATTTATACCAAGATTATATCCCTGATGTTCACTAAGTTAAATAATAAATTTACAAGTCATGAAAATTACATTTATTCGAAAAAATAATACTATCTTATCATAATTTTTACATAATAATAGAACAATTTGGCAATAGGTTTAGTAATTTTCCGCATGTAGTTGGCAGTTATCCATTATTTTCTCATTTTAATTCCACTTTTCTATCGACAGTTCGTATTTTTGACCCGAATATGAACGTGATATTTACTAACGTTATACTTTCGATTCAATTTCATCTAAACTTTTTTTTCCACACAACCTGAACATCAAATCATAGCGACGTCTACTTAAAGACAGTCGATATGGCTAAAAAAAAACAGCATATTGCCCTATTACCTCTAAAAAGTCGTATTAACTCCTATTTTTCTACTTCATTTTTCCAACCCAAAATAACAGTGAGTCTTAGTGAAAAAATTCTGAATAACTTTCCAAGGTTATAAAAAAAATCGAGAAAATCTACATGTACCAGATTCGTTATTTCACCAATGAATATATATTCTAGTAGGGTGAATCGATTTCTGTCAACAATGTCGATGAACTGATAGAATTTTTTTAGACTTATGCAGAACATATAAATTCGTTATTACTTGGCAATTCGATACCCTACACATAGAGTATGTATGTATATATATATATATATATATATACATTCGGTGACCACGTCATATAGAAAGGAGAATGGCTACTCAGTATGCATTGCGGTCTTGTGCCAAGGGGTAATAGTGCGCTCCCTTAGGTATATGATATAGCCTTATATTTATACGATATATGTATATGTACGAACGCTCGCGTGTTATGACGGTACACGTTTGTTCTCTGCTCCTGTCTCGCACTTCTATATATATATATACATATTTTACATATTTGAATGTCTATGTTTATAAAGCGCGTTGTTCCTCAACTCAACCTGTATTGTTTGGCGGAATTACTTAATATATAAAAAGAATATTGATCAGATTTTAATTTATTAATAAAAATTCAACAGTCTTGGGATTGCTCTTGATTTTCTTCTACATTTCATTATTTTTCTTGTCACAAGAATGTTGTCATAGATTCAGCTCTTGCGGATTGACTGAGAAATCTGTAACTTGATTGAAGCTGTCGACTATACTCGCTGACTCAAGCTTACGAAACACAGTCTATGTTGTTCCACTATAGTTCGAGTAAGGAAGGCAGATTACCTAATCACGAGTAACCCGTAAAGCAATCAAATTCGTCCGGGTATATCTGACGGTGCTCGTGAGTGACGTATGTATTGGTATATGTGTAGACGTGCAATGTACGACGTCGTTGGGACTATCAGAGCTCCAAAGGGGTTAGACACAGTCATCGTTGGTTCTGGGGTTGGTGGCGGAGTGAGAGCGAGAGTGAGAGAGAGACAGAGAGAGAGAGAGAGAGAGAGTGAGGAAGAGGGAGAGTATATAGAGAGAGGTGAACGCTGTAGGCCGTTAAATTCGATTCAATCCATTAATACGGTATTGTCTGGGTAATGACCGTGCCAACCCTCTGTCTCACACCCGCTCCCTCGCCCAACTCAACTCTATCTATATTTTGCGCTCATCTTTGCTGACCCATTCTTTAGCTAAAATACCTTGATAGCCGAAACAACAATAATAATCCCTACTAGCTAAGTGGATTATGAAAATATTATTACATTAAATTCAAAAGCATGAAAACTTTTGTTGGACCCTTTTACAATAAAATAATATCAGGAAATTTGTGCAAAGCTGTTAGTTAAACATTTGCATGTAGGTTAACTCGACCATTAACTACTAATTTACTCAATGATGGCAATGTATTTATTTATTTTGCTATATACGTATAGAGCCAAAAATATTATGGGGGAACTGAGCAAAATAGTCAATCAAAATAATGTTCTCTACATAGTGTGTATATGTATACATACGACCAAAATGCATTGGCCACTTTCGATGTAAATGAGATTGGTCGTGAACGCATCAACGCGCATTTCGCAATGATGCGTTTCAGTTTACAGTTAGCTCTCTATGTTATATGGTTTCTTGCATCAATATACGATTGGCTGCGCGGCATTCACCATCAGTGTATCAATAGACTATCCCTATGATTTCCTCTATCATATCCATATATATCATATTGCGTTTATTTAACAAAATTCATTCTGAATTTGAATTATATTGTGGCGTCAAAATGTTGAATTTTCAAATACAACGAGGTTGGTAAAATGTGAAATGATCGATCGTAAATATGTGTAAAATTTCGAAATATTTATTATTGCATTTTTATACGCGGAAAAATTTTATTCATAGATAATTCATTGACGGTGGAAAAAATTATTTCTCGCAGCGCCTTCATTGGTAAGATAACTAGCTTTTCGGCGCATAGTGGAACCACGGTTTATCTTTTTCTTGCTAGCAGTGAATTGCCTAAAAACCCACGCGTGCTTTCCGTTTAGTTTCTCACTTATGTTCTGGCGTTAAGAGCCAGTGAATGGAGTACCTCCCTGACACACATATTTATTATTGTTTCTGTGTCTGACCTATTGAATATTGAGGAGTGAAGATCTTTAGATATAGTAATTTGGTGAATTTGATATATTAAAAATTATGTTTTTTATTTAAGTTAGAGTGCAGATTTATGTTGAAATTTGTCAATCGCCTGGTAGCCCACCCCGTTGGTTTTCTGGGTATTGGAATTGAATGAGAAGAAAAATAGATAACTGTTAGTATGGAGAAATTATAAGTATTAATCTTTTAAAACTTGCTCCGATTATTTTCATTACCGATTCTTAGGCTTTGATTGTTTATTGTTTTTTTTCCCGAGATTCATTTAAAAGCAAAAAATATACTGCAAAATTCAAATTATCTAGGCAAAAATTTGGAAAATTTGCAACGAACATTTATGTTATCTTCACTATCATATCCTATTGGAAAATTAGTCAATGATATGGTTTAGTATTCTAGAAAAAAAAATGTCTCAACGGAGAAAAAAAAATCAAATAGAGCAAGAAAAAAGGTAATATCCACATTGGATTTATTATAGAGATAAGAGAAACGATTTGCATCGTATCAAGTTACCATGACTGAAAAGCTGGTTTCGGAAAAAATGTTAGTTTACGATTTTATTTGTCGACAAAAATTATTTTTTCAGATAGGAGGGAAAACGAAGCGAATATGTGTTGGTGAACAATTTCGTATTATAATTCATTTTTCTGACTTCAAATAATTATGTTCTATAGAGTTAAGTTCTTTCGCATCACACCAAACGCCATGGGTGTTATTGAGTCGAATTAAAAATGACATCTATTCATATGTAAAGTGTGGTAATAAGGCATGGAACAATGCCACTTTTTTTTCAGTGAAAATATCTATATTCACCACTACGTGATAATACTATTCCACTCAAAACATACCGTTTCGTTATTGCAAATCAATATTGATTTCCCCATAATCAAACTCACCATTTATTAATAAAAAATATATCATATCAACTACATAAATATATTCTCCGTTTAGTGAATCTGCAATTTACATGTTAGTGAGTTTCGATCTGATATTTTGTGGCCACGCCGACAAACGTTCTCAGATCGCATGATAACGATACGGCACATGAATTGACCTTGCACATGATTGAACACGGTATCCATTTACCCTATCCACCTCTTGTTTGGCTTCGCAATAGAGCTTTACAGACAAGGTAATTAAGCTACCACCAATACAATATACTCCCAAAATTGTTGATTTTCCACTATTGTATTATAATTCATTAATTAATGTCATGAATAATTATTTTATTTAGCATACTCATAATGTCTATGGAAAAAGAATAAAAAAATGAATTGTTTTTTTGGCATAAACTGGACTTGAAAACACTGCACACCCTATATAACCATGAGCGAATTCAAATTTTCTATAGCTGTATGTACCAACTCATTCTCCCGGCACCTCTCGGTATTTATTGTTTTAATTTACCGTGGTAGTGTTTAATTATGGAGAGTTAGTTTAGCCCGACAGTGTTGGCACGTCCGCGTGGTCCGCTGCAGCGAGATCTGGCTCAAGCGGTTGTAGCCGTGTTTACACCGCGGCAACGACAAATTTCACGGCGTTATTTACGTTCGAGTCCTATAGATACAAACCATTAAACAGTGATTTAAGTGAAGACTTTTCAATAATTCTACCGACAGACAATTTCGATCAAAAAAAAAAAACACGAATGCATACATACATATGCACATGTGGATACATCTATGTATATATATATATATATATATATATATATATATATATATATATATAAATTATTCCAACGAAATATATAGTCGTGATAAATAGGCGAGTGCAACTTTTATTATATCACATGGCTATCGCAATAATTTACGTAATCTATTTTCGACTTTTTAAAAGAATGACAAAAGCATCTATCCATTATGATCATAACATGTACACTAAAAAAAAAAGTGCAATGCCTTATAAATAGACTTGAACCGTGGCACCAGGTAAATAGACAAAATACCAATACGTATCATCACAGATTAACTTTCTCCGATTTTATTGACGTGTATTGCTGTTGAATTAATACCGCCTGCTCGAAAAAAAAAAAATATATATGTGAAAAATATATCCAAGAATATATTGATCACATATAAATATATATCTTAATATATATTAAAATATATGATGGAATATATAATGTATGCATATTGATATATAGTTGTAGGTTGAAGAAAAAAGAAACTTGATTTGCCCAATGCAACATATATCCAAACTATATTAATGAATATATTGATACATATATGTCGGGATATAATTGAATTATATATTTTATAAATGTATATTGGTTATATATTCGAGCATATCTTTTTTTATGCCGCACATATATTTACCTACATATGGATACATTTTAGGATAGTTGTTCAACATATATTTTTTCTCCGTCCGGGCGATTCAGATTTATGAAATTCTCCATTTTCTATCTAAATAAATAACTGTAACGACTATCAATATCACTGTTGTAACCATACAAAGGGCTGTCACCGTCATCTGTAATACAGTTGCTATTACTATTCGTACTAATTAATAGTACTGCGTCACTCGTATAATATGCATCTACGATGATTATATGCGATTATCAGCCCGTTTCGCAATTCATTATCTGCTTCTATTATTCAATATGGATGCATGATTGAGACAAGAATGGAAAATTGGAATATGTGATAGTGGAGGACTGTTCTTGATGACAAGTTGGCACATGAAATTAATCAATTTTGTATGAATGAACATGCAGATCAAAGGAATTTCAGAAACTCTTCTGCTTCTAAAGGTAATACTAACGTCTTCGTACGACAGCAGCACTTTGAGATAGACAGGTGGTTACGGCTCGTCTACTCAACTCTGTAATGTTGTGAGGTTAATTGGGAGAATTAATATTTCTGCATCTTTGTATAAAATATGAAAATGATCTGACGAATTGTTCGCGACCAGAATTAATGTTTTAAAATTTATAAAATAAAACAGGCGTATATAGTGGGGATGGCTGGAATGGGTCATTCACTATACATAAATCGATCGCGTTCACAAAAGTTAGCTACTCATGCTCCCGAAAATAAACTATTATACTACAAATTGAACCCTAAATCAAATTTTGACAGTGTTTTTGCGAAAATAAATGAGTAGATCTACAATCTTCATCTGTCACTTCATTTCTTATTCACCTGTTGGGGTGAAAAAAGGAAACATTGATGTCTTTCTGGCGACTATTATATTCAAAAGTGACAGCGAGAAACACTCATTACCAACGTTCAATCATCGGCATTCATTAAAAATGTGAACAAATAAAGACAAACAGTGAATTAAGACATGAAATGGAGGACGCTAATGTGATTCCCATTAGAGAAATCAGCGACAAAATGCTCCATATTTTTTATACGGCAGCACAACCATTATACACAACTAAAGATAGAGATGAAATTGGATACAGCTGATCAACTAACTTATTAAAACAAATTCTATCCATAATCCATGATAGTTCCTGAATTCTTATTCATGATTGCAATAAATAATTTACTGAAGTAATCAATCTACTCAATGCCAAGAAATTTCATGCGATATTATTCATTTTTCATAAAGTCTTATAATAAAAATACTATCTCCTAAATGGAACGCCAGTGGAAAATATTTCGGCAATGATCACTCAACTACCTTGAACACTTTTAATTTTCAAATGCCTAATCACAGCTATACCGTCTTTAATACAGCTATTCCACCTCATCAACACAAGGGAATCACCGTGGGAGTAAATACCACATATCCTTACACAGCCATTATATAATGTGTCAATGATCATATGTAGGTGTGTGAATATATCACGCCACTTTTTTTTTACGGTTTATTTTCAATTTTATTTCGCATTTTTTTTTTTTTTTTTTTTTTTTTCATAGCAAACGTGGGTATATATCTATGAGTGGGTGTGATTGGTAAGCAAAAAAGGACAGTGGGGATTGCAGACTACCGTGGTATAACGTGGTATATAACAATAGCCACATCCGTGGTTGCGTTTCCGGTCGGTGAGCATCTTCCGGTAGTGAATTACGCGGTTGAATAAATATAGTAGACTGCATATATATCTACGATGAGAATATTACGCATTCGCAATGGCGGAGAAGAGGGTGAGTGTATAAGCCGAGTTAATAAAATTGAAATGTACGGAAAAGGGAGGATTATAGCCTATACTGAATGTATTTTCCGTATGTGAAAGAAAAACACCCAGAGATATGACAATATTTTACAAGAGTACCTGGTTGTAGTGAATCGTTGATACAACATGCACTCACAAACCAATCTCGCTATTATGTAGTTATTATCTTGTATGTGGTGCAAAACATTCATGTTACCTCTGGCAATATTATCGTTTATGTCGATTAAATGAGTCAAACAAAGGTTGCGTGACTCTATGTGTGCATCACAAATCATAAATTTGTCCATTTCAATATGTTCATGGTGAAATGACGTCGTTTTTAAAATAATGAAAATGTAAAGATATTTATATGTGGAACTGTGGACAACAAAGGAAATCTAAAATGGTACTACATGATAAAAATACGCAATTAAATAAATTCTTTGTTCCATTTGCATATTAGAACAGTGTGCACATTCTATTTTGCTGGAAGCCAACAAGTATTTACGATGCCTAAAAAGGAGGGTGTACACACGTGTTTCATCTTGCAGTTGCGAGTCATCGTACCAAAATAACTCTTTTACTTTCCAGAATACAAAGATCTTATGCGATCAAACTGAAACCACATGTGTTGTGATATCTGTACACGGAAGAAAAAAAAAAAATTACAAACCAAGAACAATAAAAACAAATATTTTTTATATTGCATAATTTTTGCAATTAGAAGTCAATTTTTTGCATACTATTGGTGTGTGTTTATTAATCTCCCATTCGAAAAAATATTAATGTATGATAAATGTATTTCAGTTGGTTTTTTATATACTTTTTTTTTTTTTGGTGGACGTTGTCTTGTGACAGCTGACATCCTCACAACAAGTTATTTTTAAACGACGATGCATTCTTACTAAGTGTAATAATCGATCAATTAATCGACGCAAAGTTATCAGTTATATAATTATAGATTAGAATATTTTTCAAATAAATAACATTTACACATTGTAAAAAAATGATTCAACAAAGAAATAAAATTTATTCTCCATCAAATAGAAACTTCATGAGTTGTCTTTTTAATTATCGACATCAATGTTTCGTATCATTGCCAACAATCATTTGGTCTTAGGGTCACTCATTCACATTCTAACACGTCCAATTCGCAATATTCAAAGTAATTGTCTAGAAAACAGCTTTAATATTCCGGGAGTGCGGTTATATTTCCAAGCTTATCACTTAATATGAACATTTTTCATTTGACTGCAAGTTGCAGGAGACGATTCAAATTAAATGTTTTGGTTATTATTGAAATCAATCTCCATGTATGTAGATATGAGAGCTATACAAGAAGTTATACATATTAGATATATATTTTCATTGAAGGTGTCATATATTTTTGTTTCCTCATCTCAAGTCAACGATTCTTGTATGAGACCGTTGTGCTACTCAACTATCTATTGAGGCATTTCTGACGCAGATATTCAAGTATTGATTACAAAACATGAGCACTTAATTTTTTCCGTATATATTATACATACACTACACTGTACTACTGTGGATATTAGTAAAGATGGAATTTGGTAAATGTCAAAGTGGTATTGACATCCAACGTACACATCTCCAATGCAAGGAAAGGACTTTAATTCATGTCGTAGAGCATCCAATGTCACAAAGCAAGAATGAAATGCTAAAGAAATATCGCAGTGAACGAGATAAGGGTGAAAGGCGGCGTCGACACGAAGTAGAGAGCTGAGCTATTTCGTGACTGCTGCTTCCCTGTGCTTCTTTCTCGCATTATCATATTTATAAGTTGGCCGGCCGCGCGCGCGTTTTCTCGTCTCTGAGATTGAGAATGGAGCGAAGACGGAACGTGAGAAAATCCAACGATTTTACGTGGCATCTTGAACTTCAACATGAACTTTCAAGAGGGATGAAAGAGGAAATATTACAGATTAATATAAAACAACAATTTGCTTTTGAAATCAATTTTCACATTTTCATATTCAATATCTAAGAATCAAATATTACCAGTTTATATATTGTAAGATTAAGATATTGATTATAATGTGTAACAAATCAAATTATAAAAATTGGTTCAAAGATGAGTGTTGGTAAATTATCGCCGCTGACTTTTCATTCTATTGGAGATAGCTTCTTTGTTATGTCGCTCGTTGGATCATTGGTGAATGGTAACGCGGTTTTGAATGTTGCCTGAAGATATATATATATATGGTAGGATCGTACTAGCGGAAGGACAAACTTTCTAATCAAATCGCCAACTTTTGGGTGAATAGAGACAAACTTAGACATTCGCTTGAATAAGACAAAACGAATGGAACACTGGATCGTTAGAATGAAAGCTTTCGGCCATTCGATGTACCAAATCAAATACTGTGAAGAAAAAGAAAGGACGGAAAAAATGGAAGAGTTATACAAGACCAAGTTATATCATTGATCCAGCAAACACAATCTGAATATTAGATTGCATTAAGCTAAAGTTTTATTTCTACTACTTACATGAGTCATACAGAAGAGAGATCATGTATGTATATAAAGTTATGAAAATTCTGATCGTTGATACTACACTTGTGTTTCTTTATATTTGATGTTAAAAAACGAGGAGTTTGGCTTCTTTGCTGATGTTGAAGAAGTTGAAATTATTTAGATTTTATAACACAATAACCAACTTTACGAGTTAAGCCCTGTTGCCGCATTTCCATAAGAATTTAATAACACCGCAACACAGCGCCGCAATTAATATACTTTTTCTCTTGTTATATTTTTACTCCACCCTATACTCCCAACCCCCCTTGGACTTTGACCGGCAAAAGGCGGCGGAGCTCAAAGGAAGCGCACTCAAGAAATTACATTATGGATTTAACAGTAGATTTCCTCTTGTATAAAATTACACAAGCAATATTCATATAAAAATGATATATTGTCTGTCTCACGTTATCATTACACAATTCCATCTTTGATTGTAGATACGTTTCATCGTGCACTTCAAAAGTCTTTTTAATTGATCACTTCTCATTTTTGTCCCATTTTTTTTCACCATTGAATATTGAACAAGTGTGATGCTAATCATTTTTAGAATTATCCACATTTCATAATATTAAAAGCAATATTTCAACCAAAAAAATTCCAAATAACAATTATTTTATTTTACCTTCTTGTATGTGGACATTATAGAGGTAGTCGTAACACAATGGGAATAAAAAGCGAGCGAAACGGGTTGGTGGACGCCTGCGGATAGGAGAACGAAAATGTGAGAAGAGGGTGTAAAAGCTAGGTGGCGTTAGTTTCGAGTATTGCGCCAACTTGGTAAGCCATGAGGAGATCGTACGCGGATTTCTCTCTGATCTTTTTCTTCACTTTTTTTTTTCTTCGTTTTCCTGGCCTCCATCCCCCTTTCTCCTTTTCTTTTCACTTTTCTGTGTTTTGTCCTGCTCAATGGTCTTCCTATATATATAGACACACAAACATACCCATACACAAATGTACACATGGACTGATTGGATGTCGAGATATCAAATGTTGGCGGTCGGAATAGCAACTGTCGAGTATTGGATATCTGGTGAAGTGCAAAGCAGATTTGCAATAGTTTCAGCAAAAGTATTACAGTACAGTGAAGAAAAAAAAAAAAGAGTCGATCATTTCGAATTGAAGATTGAGCGATACTCTATTGATTCATATGAGTGTCGCATGAATATCAACATTGTGAAATAAAATATTACTATGAAACATCTGTAATTATTACATGAAATTAATTCGCATATTAAATTTGTCAATTTCATAAAATTCTGTATAATATTCAATCTTTGAAAATCTAATGACACCAATCATGATAATTATAAACATATCTCAATGACACTATAACACGAACTCACAGAAATCAATGTAAAAGGAGAATGTGTGCAAGCATCTTGGGAGCAATGCTATCAACATATTTTTCCTCGCATACCTTGTGACTACAATGACACTGAATGTTTACATATTTATAGAAACGTATATAGATACACTGAAAATAATGTGGTCTTCACAACGATTTGAAATATGACAATGTGAATACTTTAAATATCAAAAACAAACACAGACAGTATTTAGAAATATTATTAGATCTGCTGAAATGTTTGGCTAATGTAGCTGATCAATAGCAAATTGTTTCAGCCACCCAAATTCATAGCTACACCAGCTATCCGGATTGCTGTTATAACCACACATGCAAGTGTTGCAATAAGTAATTGGCATTGAAAACTGTACCAGGTTAATATATTCCCAACCTTGCAAAAGACTGAGTGAACATTTATTTCAGTAATGATAATATAACTGCACTACAGCACAGTGTGATCTTTAGTAACCGTAGCCAAACTGTAGAAAGTTTCTTTAACTATTCAAATAGATGGCTGTAACAGCTGTCTGAATTGTTGTTGTAACTATGCAGATACCTGTAACAGTCATCTGCATTCAAATATACGACTGATGATAATTACGTGCGGTCTCAAGTACCATTTGTTATTCATTGTCTGCTTTCATTAGTCAACATGGATGAGTGAGTAAGGCGAAAGCGAAAGAAATAGAATTTACAAAAGTGTCATAACAACATTCACGGTTTGAATGACATTGCTGAAACGTTTTTGTACTGCAGTTACACTTTTAATTGCTTTAACAGCTATACAGTTGTCTGTATTGCAATATTGTTGTAACTGCGATTACACGTATTTCTATACTTTCAACAATTATAACAGCTAAACAGTATAGCTGTCGGGGCTATAAATTTTTTCGATGTATCATTAATGGCAGAGCAACGATCACAGATAATTTCCGATCAAAGATTGAGGATTATTCCCAAGGGTAGGGTGTGGATGCCTCGGGGAGAAGGAGTGTACCGTTCTCAGAATCAAAGTCGAACAAAATATAAAATGCATGAAGCGATAATCCCGGGGGTGCCGCGCCCTTCATTCTCATCCCCTGTCTCCACGTTTTTTCGTTGCGCATATCTTTTCTTGACAACGCAAAAGACATCAAAGCATTCGTATATAATAGTCCATATACAATTCTATTCAACATCACAGCTATGGTAAAAATTTATACAGTGACGGATGTTTGTGTATTTTGTATGTGTAAAAGGAAAAAAAAATTCACTGTATAATATTTGACAAAGATAGTATTACGTGGTACGACAACTATATGTATATGTGTGGGCATATAGGCATGCGAACCTGTCGAGCTTTCAACAGTCTAGTTTCTGTAAATCAGCTTACTACTCCAGGAAACAATGGGTATCTGTAATCCTAAAACGTAGCGCTCGTCAGGGGAATTATATTCGTTATCTATTGAAAAAAAAATATATATATATATATGAGCACATTCAATGGAAAAAGAATTATATTCCAATAGTTACAAGTAAAAACTCGACTCATTGATCCGAAAAATACTGTAAGTATTTGACGCAAATGAATTTCACACATCGATATGAACAAGTATCAATATAAGTATTTCGTAACATAGGAAAACAGGGGCCAAGAAATATTAGTGAATATCGGGAAATTCGCAAGAGGTTAAAGTATATAGGTCGTTTTATTAGAAGAAAAAGCCTGGAAATCAAATAAAAAAAAAGGGAAGAAAAAAAAACGTCGGCACGTTTGCCTCGAGGACACACGTAGTTATTAGATTAGATACGCTCGCAACTGCTGCCATAGCTGATTAGGGGTTTCGCCGGTGAAACAGATGGCGCGCCTTAGGCTATACGAGATATAGCGCTGCCACCGTGGCGAATAAGGGAGACAAAGGGGAACAACGGTAATAGTCACAGGGAATATAATCTAACTTGCGACAATCTATCTAACCAAAAATTGCCATGACTTAGATCTTGAATAAAATTTATTCATTATTAACCTGAAATTTCGTAACCTCTATCATATGTATATATATATATATTCAACAATACTGCGAATTTATAGAATTTTTTTCATTTAGAAGAATGATATCAACAACGCACCGTAAAAAAGGGCGGCGATATGGGACATAGTCGAAACCCCATAATATTTTTGCGCTTCATTTATATTGTCCGGATTAATTCAAATTTTTATAAACACTTAATATTTTTGGGAATCGTATATGAAAATGAATATATCAATGAGTCAATTGTTGAATAAACAATAGTACGATAACTCGGACGGGGAAAAAAAATATATGTTGACAGTATATCTTAAAATATATTTAGATTTAGTTAAATCGATGTGCGGCAAAAAAATACATATGCTTGAATAGATGTCCAATATACATGTACGAAATACATAATTCAACTACGTCCTGGCATATGTATCAATATACTCATTAATATAGTTTGGATATATATTAAATTGAGCAAATCAAGTTTGCTTCTTTTTTAATTTTAAAGTATGTATCAATATACATACATTATATATTCCATTATATATTTTACTCTATACTTGTCATCATATATTTTTCTATATACTGGAAGCGGTAGAAATTTAGATATATCAACATCGATATTTAATATATATTCATTATATTTTAGGATGTTTCTTTCACACTCATATTACACTTTGCATGAATATATGGCATTATGCAGTTTATTTAAAGGCTTTTTTAACCGAAGATCACTTCAAGTATACACTTTTTACGCTACTTCAGACGATGAATAATTTTCAAACACGTCCAGTAGCCAACTTGATAGTCCCCTACCCACGTAACAGTTGTTTTAAATCTTCAACATTACTTTGTACTTCGCACAACGTCAATTCCGATTATACGATTGCTTTCTACTTAGAGCGCTTGGCGACACTATCACCATTATCATTGATGTCAAAGGTTACGTAAACATTTATATAAATTGTTGTGATACGCATGTTGGTTTTATACAAAAAACAGTAAAAACCGTCCAGATAATCGTGTATTTTTGTCAAATAAAACAAAACTTATATCATGTATTCCAAAAAGTGGACTGATTATAAGAGTCTCATTGACCATCGTCGATGTAAAATTTTCGAATGTCGAAAAATTTTTTCTATCTCATAACCATTCGAAAAGAAAAAAAAATTTTGAGTCTGAGATTAGAGTTCAACCGAATAACAGTTTTATTTTTACTTTCGTTCGCGTGTTTTTTATTGACCTCGCTTGAATATACCCCAAGACTTTTTTCGTATGTGATGGATGGGTACGAAAACTGTAACATACATGGAAATCGTGATGGTACCGCGATATGCTTTACGTGAAACACAAATGTTATCGAGTTCATCCAATTGTTCAAGATATGAATTACGAATAGTGTGGAAGCTAGATATTTATTACAATTGTTGTGTGAATACTCAGGAGAACCTTTTTGCTTCGAGTGTTATTGTTCATTAATTTGATTCGCGATTTAACTATTGTCCACCATTTTTATATAATATGCAAACTATGCTTTTGATAACATTTCATTTCGCCTGAATGAAATACAATTTTCAAGAAAAGTTATGCATTCATAATTATTCTAACACAAAATGTATATCCATATCAATATCGTAATGATTATTCTAATTATACAAAAGAACTGTCTGAATTAGTTTTTTTTTTTTTAGAAGTACAAAAACAAGTCCTGATCAAATATCTCATAATTAATAATGTAATGGTGAACCTCTAACATTTCTACAATTACTCATTATCTACAAATTCAAATGACTTTTTTATGTTAAATGAGAGCATTTTTATCATAAATGAAATGTGTAGGACGTGAGTCACAGACACATGGAGGTTAATTAAAACCCGAGAGTATTTTCCTTTCCGGTGCGCACATGTCCATGAACACTCTTCTCTTACCCTCTGTGTCAAGAAAAATCGTTTGTAACATTGTTTTTGAATATTTTTTAAAATCAATATCAATCCACAGAATATTAAATGAAATATGTATATTTTTCTCTAATCTTTCGTCTAATGGTACAGCTATTCAAATCATTTATTTATTATTTTGTTTTCTTTCTTTTTTTTTTTTTTTCATCAAAATACATCCGCAATTTGAACGATTTATACGGTGTAATCTTCATGGACTTGAGAGGGGTTTTAGTCCCCCGCCTGATTTAATAGGATCGACATTAAAGCCGAGATTACCAACTGATTCGATACGGAGCCGTTAAAATCGCTGTGCGAATGGTGGTATATATTTGTCGGGCGCGTTAGAGGGAAAAGGGAGGATGATACAACGCAGCCTTGTTTATACGTCAATAGCAATAAACTCGATGTCGGCCCAATCCGTAAATGTCAATTGACCGACATTAAATATAACTTCTACATATATACCTATATATATAGTCAGGGAAATTGCCTGTAAAATTTTGGCCAGTCAATACGTATGGTATACACGCGTCCATCCTTCTCCTATATAACACTTGAATGACCGCATGTATATATTGACCGCAAATGGATGATGTGAAATTTAATGAGGTAAAACTATATTTCAACTATAACATTGTTTGTATATATAATTGCGCACATGGATTGGTAAATCGATTGAAGTTTATTACCTGTTGTAAATGCCGCGAAGCCGGTGCGCGAAACTTGAAGCATTATGCACAACAGAAGTAGTATTGATGGTAAATTAAAATATTTCTTTCGTGACTTGGCAACGCCATAATTTGTCAATCCAAAACTTGTCAAACAAGACCAGCTGCACACGATCCAAGTACCAATACTGTTATTACTCTTGCCTCTCCAATCAAAGACATCATTGTCACGTGAATTTTCTATTCTTCTCTCTATTCGTCTTGATATCATATCTGTAGATCTAGATCTCGAATCTTCAACTGGCGACAATGAACTGCCATTCAAATTCATCTTACTAAGACGATCCATTTTTTGATTTGAACTAGTTGCAATGTCGAGTTAAAAATCCTTCACTTTACAATCAACTGTTAAACTTCGTCACAGAATTGTTTTATCAATCATTTGATCAAAGTGGACATTCACCGAAATATATTGTTTATGATATACATGCAAAAACTGTTTCAACACATGGCGTAGAACTTGACAATGCTGGGTTTTAAATAATTTCGATAGTTCGGTTAGATTGAAGAAAAAAAAAAAAACCACGGAAATACAGACTTGAGCAATATAACAGATATATACGAAATGAGCACGCGTCACTCTTGAAAAAAGTTACGTAGTTGAATGTTCACGTTACAGCATCTTACTGGTATATGATATTGTTGCGCGGCCGCTCGCTCGAGACGCCCGGCGTCGACTGTTATTCTCAACGCAGATGCTGTATGCGGCTCTTGTTGCTGCGCATCATCACCACCACCGACGGATTCGCAACCCCCATGAGATAGGCCAATCCCTGACAGTTGGTAGCCGCCCACTGAGGCTTTGAGGGCGGAGCCAATGAATTAAGATTTTGGACTTTCTTAGGTTTCACACAGCAAATGCGGCAGCCTTTGCCAAAGCTACCTAATTCCAATCCCTGGGTCACGATGTCGCTTGTTTGACTTTTGCGAAGGACGCGAGCGCACGTCCTTCACTTTAAAATACACGTATATATATCCATGACTGCATACTAACCACAGAGCCGCAGGGATGAATTCGTACCAAGTCAGCGAACACAACCTAGTGTCCGTCAACTATATCGGTACCATTCTATACCAGTAGATCATGGTGACGCTCTGGTCCATGAAAATAGCTCAGCAAAAGTAACTGCTCCTGTTGTCAAGAGATTATTGAGAAGAAAAATCTAACCGGTGAAAGCTACTGTACACCTTTCAATGAATGAAACGACATGTCTCAATTCTTTGTTCTGTTTTTATATTATTCCATCTTCTCCATTCATTCCATTTATTCAAGCACATATAGCTACATCACATCAGCGAAAAGCTGGAACGAATGATCGATGATGCGAGATAAAAGTAGTAGGGAGTTTGAAACCAGCTGAAATAAAGAGGAATAAAAGGAAATAAACGAAAATGTCTTGAACGAAATTAGCCAAAAAATATATAGGTATATGAACACATATGTTTAGTGGATAAGTAACATCTTTGTTTACCAATCGAGAGCCAATGTAGATTGTCATCTAAGTACATCATATATGTCAAGTGGAATATCTGTCGCCCGCGAAGGGACACTTGGCGATAACAATCTTGGCAAGACGTGCATCAGGGTTGTACTATGAATGGATGAGACCCGAAAAAAGTTCTATATATATTCAAACAATATAGATATTATAGCTACCACATCGGGCATCCTCAACAAAGCTTTGAATTTTTGTCATGCAGCAGAACGAGTTATTTTAACATCACTATTTCGTATCTGTAGCAACACTCGTGACTCCCATTCCTCGCTTTTCGTCCCTCCGGGGCTGCGTGACGTGCCTCGAAACTTGTTTTTTCCTCTTACGCTCTCCCTTACCGTCATACACTCTATATATACTTTAGGGTGGAGCAACACTCACGAACGAGTTGCCTACTTGGTAGTCATTTTCTGACTCGACACACCGGAAGATAGATGTATATTCCTAACGTCAGAGGAGAAAAGAGGAGACACACGTCACACCAATGCGAGTGTGGAGAAGTTGGATGTATACAATATAGTGAATAAGGCGAAAAAAAGTAGCCGAGACTGAGATGGAAAGCTTTCATTTTGCTGATGTAAGTTTGAAGCTTTAAAGGTTTGACGGGCATCAAAGCGCCTGAGGATCTTGCGTCCGCGAATCATTCCAAACATAAGCTGACATAAAAAACGATATATCTGTTTCGTTACCTTCAGCTGTGAAAATTACGTCTATTACGTAGTTTACTCTATCGCTCAATTATTATTTGATGATGCACTCATTGCCCTCGTCCAGTTTTTAGAAAAAAAAAACTCTTCTTCGGGTCCGAAACATCTCCAGAAATTACGCCATACACTGTGAAATCTAGTGTTTAAGAAGTGGTTAAATTAAAACTCATAAACACTACAGAAGTGACTACAATGATTACGATGGCAGTGATATAGGGAATGAAACGATTTGACATTTTAACTCCAAGCACTTGATTTTGCAGTGTGCGTAATATATTCGAGATAACCTGAATTGAATTCAAGTCTTGGTCTGATATTCAGACCAGGTCTTAAAATCGCCCAATCTCCTACCATCTCAATATATCATCATCTATGTGCAATGTAATAAAAATCGACTTTGTGAGACAAGTGTGGCATGAAAAAGGAAAATCTAATGAAAGAAAGAAAACAATGATTGAAAAATTCTAATCGTTTATTCCACTCAACAGTAGTATTTATTTTTTCAAATTCTCTTTATTTGTTTTGTTCGAAAAAACTAATTATGTTGTCTGATAAACTTCTTTTACCGAATAGCATGGTGAAGATGGACAAGAACTTGGATCAGTAATATTTCGTAATTTTTAATAGAAAATTCGGATTTTGTGTTGAAAAAAAATTCAAAATCTCATAGAGTATTATTCTTACAACGCACCCAATCCTTTTCAGCGTTATCGGGTTGAGTTATCTATCATTCACTTAATATTCTGGCCAGAGTTACTGCCAAAACTGACTTTCAATTTGGGACATAATGAGTTCAACCTTAAATTCATATGTGTCCGTACTTGATAATAGGGATTAATCCGAAATGTCATCAGTACTTTCGACTTGAAGAATTTATATTCCTTGGCATTTGATATTGACATAGTTGTTCTGGCGTCGTCATTTTGTCAGGTCCTGATGTAGTCTCAGAAGTTTCTAAATGTCCCCTAAGTAGGATTAAAATGACGGAAACGAGACTAACAACACCATGTATTAATATTTCAATTAATTCTGCAGTCCTGATTGTCATGGTGAAAAGACATAATATCAAGAATAAACTCGTACTTCCATTGAAATGAGTTGAAAATCTGCGCGAAAACATCAACTTTTCACTAGATACATCATTACGATTGCAACGGGATGAAATTTCGGACATGATGGTAGGAATAATTACATCCTTTGTCAGCCCTTGTGAGGAAAAAACCTTTTATTATTTCAATGAAGACAATTAACTAGACATCCGGAATTATGAGTATTTGAAGAAAAACACATAAGGGCAAAGAGGGAGAACACGAAAAAGTATTTCGCCATTACCTATAACCCTTTGCATCCTCAAACCAGTGAAAAATATCTCGATATTTTATATATCAATAAAACTGTACTACGGAATATAGAGTGTTGTTAAGTAGATTAATTAATATTTTAAAGAACTATGACGGGGATGAACTGTTCAGTCAATTACTTGAAACGTGCCATAGATTATTAATTTGATTTTTTCATTATTCACTTAGTAATAACGGAATTTAATTCGAATTTTTATAACCTCGATGAGTTAAATTAATAGAAAAAAAATTTTATGTAATAATTTAATGCTCGATATCCGTCGTTCATTCTGACTTCACAAGATTCTATCAATTCATTTCATGAATACAAATAATAACTTAACTGGCATCGACAAACTTGTACGAAAATGTTTTAAAACAATCGCACGGATAACCATCACAATTCTATTGGCGTGTGAAAAAAAGCAGACGGGCCAATTATCAAGTTAATACACCGAAAGGACACAATCGCAATAAGAGAATATTGTACTGTTGAAACAATGGAAATGTAATTCCGTCGCTCAGTCTCAACTCAATGGCAATTCAATGTTGCAAACTCGAATTATCGTCAGCTCAACGGATATTCGGGCTCCCACGCGAGAATAAGTTTCGAATTTTTTTTCGTCTACAGCTCTTATAGTAATTCCAATCTCCAATTCTCGAATGGCTTTCAATTGGTGATTTGTACATTGTGAAATATATATAGATATATACATTCTATGTTATGTGATTAATGATCGAGAACTTTTCAGAGCTGACACTGACATGTCGTTTCCATATATATTCATAACTGTGAACCGTTATGGAAAACATATTTTTATTAAATAATAATTTATTGAAATTTATGAGAGGATTTAACAATTCTTTTCACATAATGACGTTAACATATACAGCTGGGTTCTACAACTCCCCTCAGGCCTCAAGTCATCAGTAAAATGAATTAATTTCATGTCCAAAATGTTCTCTGACATCCAAAATATTATCTATCGTATATACAACAATGTAATGAGGATAATAAAAATGATAAAATGATTGACGAACATATCGTAATGGCATGAAATTTCTATGCCATAATAATTGACGAATTATCAATATAGTTGATGACGTAGCGAGCGTGCAGAGGACACGAGACGAGAGATTGACACTGATGTTGATCGAATTCCAGTAAAAAATTATCAGCAACATAACGTAATCCTAATGGACTTGCCACATCGATATCAGGATGAGATAGGTTAGTCGGTGGTTACAGACGCGAGGGTGGTGATGGGGTGCCAGTTTCCTGGCCGGATATTAGCTGTCGCGCGGCTCACTGGACATCACGACACCTGATATATAGTCTAGGCGCCAAGCAAGGGAGATCGCTTCTATACTACGAATTTTATATACACAGATCCACATACACACATAAGTGACATACCTACCATCACTTATGTGACTGTTCTTCACATTGATAAGACTGGCGTTATCTAATCCCGCTTCATAACCAACAAGAGTTTGTTTAGTTTTTCTGGTATATATCATCTCATTGATTTATAATCCATGATCAGCAAGCAGATATGATCTCAAACCTTGTATCGTTCATGAATATGAATGAACGTTTTTGTTTCGGTTCATTAAGACATATCTGTTGTTCTGTCAATAGACGAACGGTTTGTAGTTAATTTAATTTTTCATTCAGTATTTTCCAAACTAAAGTTTGTTACATTTTTTAATTTAAAATTTGGGTATCGACTTTCACAAGAAACTCTAAATTCTCAATATCCTGTCCTATTTAGCATTTAATTCATAACACTTCACTGCGGACGCTACGTATGGGTAATTTATATCGCCATTCTTCATGCTCACATTATTCGGGTTTACAATAATTTTACATGCATTAGTTCCTCAAAGCGTCACTGACAATATGAAAAATTAATATAAGAAAGAATCTGTTCACAGAGCGAATATATAATTCTGGCTAATTTACAATAAGTATCAATTTGAAAATGCTTATACAGGGGTATTTTGTGTTGCAAACATTCGAGAATAAGGAGAAGCCGGATTTCGTATGACGAATTGAAATTGGAGAACTCAGTTGGGAATTTGAAAATATGAAGCGACAGATTCCGTTGTTGTTATCAGCAGCACTTCAATTCTCTATACACCGAGTTTCAAGCAATTGTTGAGGATGAAACCTCTCGAAAGGCAATATGGGTGATGATTTCCCATGCAAAGCATTGCAGTGCAAAGTGTTCACAGACTTCCAAGTTTCTTACTATGTTTTTCATGCGAAATATACCGGCTTGCATGTAGGTTCAGGATAAGCAACACTGCTTCAGATTGAGAATAACATATTTGATAGAACATTTAGATTTGCAATATGAGGTTGCACGTTGGCGCATACTGGAAACAACAATATTCTAAAAATGCTCCATCAATCCAAATATCAATCATTCAACTGAAGTGATATCTGTTTCTTATAAACAAATATAGACTGAAGTAAACGAAACTTCTATCTTTTCAGAAAGTTAATATGTACTTGTCGTCAATTTCACAATCGTCTGATATAGTTCTGAGTTTTGTAACGAGAAATGAATCAGTGACATACATGATGCGTTTATTCTCAATATTTGCAAAATCAGTTAATCGTTAATCCAATTATAATACTAATTCGCGATCAATGGGAATAAATAATGTTTCCCAATACGTGGCAAATAAATCGAGTTCCTCGAAATACCCGCACGGAAAAAAAAATATATATTGAACATATATCCTAGAATATATTCATATGTAGGTGAATATATGTGCGGCTGAAAAATAGATTTGCTTGAATGTATGTTTAATATACATTTACAAAGTATATAATTTGACTATATCCCGACATAAATGTATCGCTATACGCATTAATGTATATGTTGCAATATATGTTGCATCAGGCGAATTGAGTTTCTTTTTTTATTAACCTGGATGTATATTTCAATATATATATATATATACATTTTATATTCCATTATATATTTTACTACTCTGCAAATCCTGAAAAATCAAGTGTTTGAATTCAAACGGCTTTATTCCCTATCTTCACCATTGTAGATATTGTACTCACTTTTAAAACACATATAAACATTTCAAAAGTGACTACAATTTTAAAGATAGGGACTGAAACGTGTTGACGTTTTAAATTAAAACACTTCTTCAACACTTGATATACTGAAAGCGGAAAAAATTGATATATGTTAACATTTATATTTATGTATGTTCAACACATTTAAGGATTTATTCTTCACATATATGTTTTTTTTTTTTTCGTGCGAGTACGAACAAACCATTTGCTCAAGAATTCTTGTTTTTTCAATCTGAAATTATAATAAAAACTGTTAAATACATTCCAGAAATTCCTGATATCCGTACAACAAAATATCAAAGAGTGAAAGTAATTGGAATTTTTAGATGCTGAGGTTATATCACTGATGAATTAAAGCCGGCATATAACTTCCACCGCTCATTAAATTAACGTAAGAAAAATGGTAACAATGATATATATTAACAGATTCCTTAGTATGCTATTAATAGTGGGCAATAAAAATTTCTTTTTCAGCGAATTTAACCGGACTATTCACAAGTTTCCACGGATCACTGTACAAAAATATTCCAATTACAGTACACCTACATAAAAGGTCATTCATCCAAATTGAATATAATGAAATTAAATATCTTAAAAAGCGGAATCCCTGTCTAGCATGTAGTTATTTTCATGCTACTCCTTTACACATTTAAAAATAGTTTCAATAAGATTTCGCAACATGTGACTTCTATTAAACTGTCCTCTGAATCGCATGTAATTGTGAGAATACCCAATTGGGATCTGTACGAGAGCTACACTCAGCTCGAGAGAAAATTGTACTTTGGTCGCTATTTCATACTATCCTGAATGTATATATATATAGGATATACTTATAACAATAACGTTGGAGACATACCAACAGTAACATTAAACGAAAAACATAATGACAACGATTGCTCGAAAGGAATTACAAACTGAATCTCGCGTACACTATAGATAATAAATATATAGCGGTAGCAAGTCTCCTGTCTTTGCTCGTTCATCCCTCTTCCTAAAGCTCGAGCCAAACGCGCGGACGTGTAGGAGTGTAGGGGCAAAACTTTCCTGCTATCTTGATTTCATCAACGTGTCTCCTTTTATTGTTGCCAGTTTAGACCGATTTTAAATGTTTAGTCCTATCTTATGAGTTCGTACACGGCACTACAGTGACAATAGTTTATCCACGTTGGCCCGGCCAATCAAGCAGCTATGAAAGATCACGTCCAACCCCAACCCATCCACCCATACTACCGCTCAACACACCAACCATTCCATACTATATATCGTCGTGGCCGTAGTCGTGAGGCGGATATAACACACGAGGTGCTGGTCATGGCGAAGACCTCGAAAAGTAGTAACCGTTACAGTTTACCTATATCTAACGCCCCATTCTAACGTTATCTATCGTTGTTTATTTTTTTATTTTTCTTTCCCTTATTACCACTTCATTCGCTTTTTCTTACCCGCTCAGGTCACATAACGAAACCTTCTAAATTAATTGAAACTACTCGATTCCTTGAAAAGTAATAATTCCTTTTCGACATACCATGATTATATTTTATATTGGATAGTTTGGCTGATTTAATTCAACCATTATTATACACTCATGCATTATGTTCCAGTGTGGTAGGATTAATAAGCAGTATAGCTCTACTTCTAAACAAACGACAGGGAATGGATTTAAAGTTTTAATATCCACTAAACTAATATCTGAATTTAAAAAATTTGAAAATAACTATTGAGGAATTTCGCGGGATAAATTGAATTAAAAATATGCTCTCATCAGTCTGTGTGTTTAAATAAGAAAGACACTTTTGAGTTTAAATCTTTATATTACTGTGCCTTGCGTGCTGTAGAATTCTGATACGCCTCATCGGTATATAATTAAAAATGTATAAGAGGATATATTGGTTTAATGATTTGTACATTTGTATGCATTCACGAACGATCCTGCGTAATAATACAGCCTTAAATATTTATTGCAGACCTGTTGAAAAATATTCCAATCAGGTTTCAATCTTAGAGTTCGACCACATCATCCATTTCTCTCTTGCTTAGCTCACATAACGACACCTTCGGAATTGGTTGAAATCACTTGACTCATCAATTAGTTATATTTTCTCGTCCGCATACCATGATGATATTTTGTATTGTAAGTATGAGATTGGGGAATGTGTGAGCAATGTAGAATAAAGGACTAGTGTCATGGTTCGAATCGTAAATATACTGTCAACCAACCGCATTGATTAGAACATGAATCTTTCGAATAGTTCTATATAAAGCATAGAACCGTCGGAACTTTCTCTCCCATTTTCATTCTCTTAGTTGAAGTCCACTGCAATTCGATACACTGATTACGCTACGACACTTAATTGATTCCGGACCAATCTAGGAAGCTCCCCGGGGTCGAGCAGCGACCGCTATACTTTTTCCACTCTACTTTTCGGCTGAACAATTCTTCAGGAGAATTGCACGAAAAGACAAGAGTCTCGGAATGAGACAATAAAGAAACGAGCTAAATAAAACACAATCAAAAGTTCGATTTTCATTTCATCCCATTTTTTTTAACAAGATATTCACAATTAGAAATGTTTCAGTGTTTGGTTAACAATTTTCAATTGCAACTACGTCATTGTATAATGGCACAACTATATTGATCCACTTTATATATTCTATTAATTGCTAGTGTACATATAATTATTTAAGATTAATTAAAACTTGGGCTATCTATGAAAAAGTAATATCTATGTTTGCCATATCAGACAGAATTAGTGTCATGCAAATCAAATCAGCACATAATTCTTTTAACCGCATTGCTACTCAAATATATATCTGATGAAGAAAGTTGTCAACGGCATTATCATTTTGTGGATACAAATGACAGAGGTTGGTAGCATAAAATAATGATTCGATTTAAGCGTTCCATCGTCCAGTCCGTGGTGGATCAAGATAGGAATTTGCCCCGAACATCATTCTACGTATGCATGTCTAGTTACAACCAATGTGTAGCCATTTTTACGTGTTGGATAGTTGACCGTTTCTAATGATAATTCAATCAGTGGCCATCTTTTTCTTAATCAAAGTTACTAACTGCCTTTCATATACCCTTATTGTATATATTCGTTAACTGAATTATTTCTATTGATTTATTTTGTCATGAGAATGTGCTAAATTCAATTTTTATTTCAGACGCACATAGGACGTTAGTCCCAACATTGGAAACAGAATAAAAGCCGTGAGTTTACAAACGCGACATATCTTCATGCATTCAACATAGGGCTATCGTATCAAGACACTGTGTATAATATAGAGAGCCTGCACAGGTTTTAGTTTGTACCAAAGCAAAATTTCCCCAGGGGTTGATAAACATCACAATGAATTCACTCCAAAGTTATCTCCAATCCTGCACCCTGCAGTCGCAATATCTAATCGTCTATTTTAGATTTATGCATTCTTTGGTAACTCAACGAGATTTTGCTGAACGATCTGTCAAATTACGAAATTCTCGTTAAAATTTTCAAATTTGCACGGGATGTTGAAATAACCACCAATAAATCTGTTTGACGCAATACCGAAAAGCATTTTCTTCTCCTTATTTTTAACTCCGGTAGAATATATTGTTCAGTTTTTATTTGCTTTTTAATTCCTAATAGGTTCATTAAGTCATGAGTGAAAAACTATTCTGAACGCATTGACCCCTCACAACGGGAGAGCAGATCATTGTCCGACAGTTTTGAAAGAATATTTTGGACGCTGACAAATCCCATTATCAGAACTGTCTATATGTGATATCATTATATTATCAATATACAAGCATTGTATCATTTTGAAACAATACGAAGTGATTGCAAACCATCTAAGTTCCTGGAACATACTGGATCCAAAATAATATTTTGACCCGAAAGAGATGATCAACTGATTTGCATTGAGACCATTCATATGTATTTCAGCTTCAGACAATACATGAATTTATTTCAAATAACATTTGACACATTCAAATTATATTTAATAGAATGGAATAGAAATCATATATACATGCTTGATATTGTCTTCGTGTGAATTTATCATGAGGAAATTTGATGCTGCAGACATTTTTAGATTCGCATCAGAATTGATATAGCCTATTAATCAGGGATAATCTCAGACATGAACGGACCAAAAATTCATCAGTTTGGTCGATATCCAAGTATAAATTAAGATTGCATTCAAGACTCAAACGTTTCCAATTCGAGTCTTCATTCAGAGTAATCATGATACATGAAATATTTAAATGAAATTTCCACTGCTTATAGAAAGGTGGCTAAAAGATGAAAGAATTTACACTACAAATTCAACTGCATTCAAAATAGCCTGTCTAGATTCGCAGCCATTTAGACAGGCCATTTAGATTCGCAGTGTATCCATGGCGAATGAATGATAGGCCTATTTTAAAGAATGATGTTGAAAATATTTCAAACTGACAGGTTCATATTGTAGTCTTTTTTCCACAACTCTATTTTGTCAGCCGAAATATGATTTGATGTGTTTTGACGCGTGGCTTGCAATTTAGCATTTTACAAAAGTTTGCTTGCGGTTATCTTCTCAGTGGTAATAATTTATTTCTATCTCAAGAATATTTCGTATTTAGACAAAGAAAAATCCTACGCATTACAAGAGATTTTTCATTGATACGTGAATATCTCCTATTCAATGTTTGGATTCATATGGTCACTTCATTCAAAAAAGTGTTCGATAAGTATACATTACAAATAATTCAGTTCCAAGCCGGATAAATGTGTAGAACTTGTTATACATAATATAACTTGTTCAACATGAACCATCGCTAAACGGTAAGAGGTATAGGGTAAAGTAGGATAACTTGGAACACTTGAGAGCCGTTACATTTCCAGATAATTTTATACATATCGATCTTACTCTCGCTAAATATTAATTCGATACTCATTAATCGAATATAAAATTATTGAACGAAAAGAATTTAACGTTGAATATGAAAAGTCAACGAACTCCCAGTACACATACTGTCCCGAGTTACCCTACTTTACCCTGTAGAGGATGTCTGAATGACAACTGCTCTCTTCAAACCCAGATTTCTCAAAATTTGTGCAATAATTAAATTCCTTTTTAACATATTTGAACCATATCACCAAATACTATTCCATTGGACACAAACTATTGAATATCTACATTGTTTTTTGCCAATGCCATAGTATTATTCACATCATGAAAATCACGTAAGCATTGAGAATGCGACAATTACGTTTTGAATATTTCGGGAACCAATTGAAATATTGAAAAAAAAAACGAAAATGGAAATCTGATTTTGAAAAGGCAAACATTTTCGTTTGGGAAGTGGTTTTTTTTTAATTCTCTATTCATTCACCAATAATTGCGATTCAAAGAATTGTTGATATCAATTGAAATAAAATTTTTAAGGCCTGCTATTCCACTTCCATTACGTAGCCACTAGAATATCTAAGATAAAAGTTTTCTAATATATCCATATTTGAATGTAAAACCGCCTCGAGCATATAAACTTCTCAAATTATAATTCATAATCATTATTCCGTTTACTTCAATCCCTTGTCGCATGGTGTCCAACCAATAGTTAGACTCAATTTTTAGAGTAAATATCTTTTTAAGGTTATTGAGAAACATATATTGCATACACTTGTTCCAAAACGATCAAATAATATGAAACAATATGACGTTGATGTTTTTTCGTTGTTATATCCATGTCTATCACATGTCGAATGTAGGCATAATATAAGCATTGAGACAAGAGAAAATACCCTGTACAATTCCTCGTGCAAAAGTTTATTTTATTGCTGTAAGATGGACGACAAATATTGAGAAACTGAACAGTGTGAAGTGCGAATGACATAGTATATATGCGCTTTTTTTGCTATCTGTTATAGTACAAGCATGGCGACAAGTATCCGTATGGCTCAGTGGGTGAAGCGCCTGAACGGATTTTAACGATATCAAAATTCGTTTTCACTGAACTTGTTACATCAAAATCAAATCATTTTTTCCTTCCAGATAAACACAGTATGCATATGAGAATTGTATAATGAAAATCACCGAGAGAAATAAATTTGAATAGGACGGATAATCACATTTCTGTTCCGCATTTCACAATATCCGAACACCAACCATACAGAAGTAGAACTCTGGCATTTTTAAGAACGAGATATGGTAAAAGATAATCAATATACCCATCAAAGACATAACACAGGAATGAAATAAAATATATATATATATATGATCATTTATTAGATTTGTAGAACTTGGCAATAACTAACGAAAGAGCTGTAAGGACGGATACAAATAAAGGAATAACGAAGAGCTCATTACGCATTTGCGGTGGTAGAAGATTCATCGGGAGACTCGTCAAACAGAATCGAGAGATGAATTCGCACAAGTTCCCTTGAGAAGGCACAACTCGATGGGCTTTTCAAGAGCCAACTCACTTGCATTTCTTTGTGCTGCATTCGCATAGACAGGTATATATATCTAAGCTATACTATGTACTCTATTACACTTACACGATATAGGCAAACACATAACTATGTAGAATGAACGGGAAAACAGGTGAAATCGTAATGAAAATGTGATGCATCAATGCACCTTGTATTTTATAAAAGAAATTGAATCTTGTTACCTGTCAGTGCATGGAATATGTAAATAGAAACGAGATGGATAGTGAAGAAAACTCCTTGACTCAATGTATATAAACATATATGTGTATATACCACGCTCTAAGAGTCCTCTTGTGCATTGAAGTGAGGAGCGAATGAAAAGTGGGTTGGTGTATGTATATACGTATGTATGTATATACTGTTGGGAGAATGAGAGCACATTGAGTGAAACAAGTTTGCTTTTGTTCAATAATTACGGTGAAACAATGAACTGTGGAGTCCGCGAACATTCGTATTATACTATTCAGCGCAGCTGCCGAGCATTCGCCAACTCTTCGATGGTGGAATGGTAGTGTCGGCGAATCTCTAACTAATATCAAACTCGCGAGAAAGAAGGGAGAGATAAGGGAGGATATAGACCAACCACCAAGTCCCCAATCCATGTATAGAATACATATATAGACCATCGAACATCATAGTGAATGAGGAAAGTGGTGAAGACCAGTTGAAAGATAGAATAAAAATCTATATAGTTTTATCTCACAATTCTGTGGACGCGCTCGGACTCTTTATCCTCTACGATAAATAATTAATTGTATTAGAAAAGTTAGTATTCCAAGGGTGTATTTTGTGGTTGAGCTGAGAATAGGAGAGGAAGACCTTACGCCAGCTGACTCATATATACTAGGCCACCCTCAATCGACACTGTTTGTCCAAAATCAACGCTGAAATACATATGTACACGTATAGGATACCCAAGAGAACCAACGCAGCCATATAATTGCAGAGTATATACACTATATACTTGAACTAAATGGAAATATTTGTAATAATACAACGAGTACATTTGAATATTAATGTTATACTCCATACACACAAACATTTATAATTTAATAGCAATATCATTTGGGTGTTATAACTCGCTAGAGTATTGTTATTGTACGAAAATGTTGGCAACATTGTTGAAACCAAAAAAGTAGTTGGAATCTTCCTGATGTAGAAATCTATCTGTACGAAAAAATTGGTTCTGTGTATTCACTTACCTTGAAAAAAAGTTTCTTACTTTTTGAGACTCCAATTGTTCTATTGTTGTATAAAACTGTTATTTTCATTGATAAGTGAAAGCGGACAACCAACTATATACTGATGTTTCATTATCTGATTCCATGATGAACGGATATACAACTGACGCAAATCTGTTATCGTGTACATATTATCATAGCAACCATAGTACAGATGGGTATAACAGCCACCTGTATAGTTAAAGCAGAAATACGGATAGCATTACAGTTATGTGTTTAAATAGTTGAGAGGACTCTCTACTGTTCACCATCGGCTACTAAAATGTATTTCTGTTCTGGCAATGCTATTAATGAATTTAATAAACAAGCCTGGCGATAGATATCAACCCTAAACAGTTCAGGTGCTTTTATTCACCAAGCTATCCGGGTACTAGTCTTCTGGTTTGTATATTTACGGATATTATAAAGGATGACGTGCAATTGCGTCACAATCACACCAGAGTGTCGAATTGATTCATCGCACTACCGCCCACCTAGAGATATAATAATTGACTAATATTTCGAAAATTCGTTACTCAAGTGTTGAATAATAATAATAAATATGAATTTTTATTGCTATTGAGTTGGCACAGTGTAGGTGAATGAAACGCGAGGACAATTAATAGATCAATGTCTACTTAGACATTTTCGGAAAACGGTTGTTGATGATAACGTTCTTTTGTTTCACTCAATAGCAGTACTATCAAAATATATACCGGTGGAGTTGTAAAATGGAATTCAAAGTGTTTTTGGTTGAATCACAGGTCCGAGAAAAGATAAGGATCGTACGAGTATACGAGCGTGCTTTAAACTGTAACCGCAATTTCCTCGCAGTTACTTTTTTCAAATTTGCGAGCCCGATTAAAAAGAAACTACTCGCCGGTTTTACTTTCCTCAGGCATTTTCATTTGCGCCATCCCAGAAAGTTCTATATAAACCTTAATGTTTATGAAAAAAAAAAAAAAAAAAAAAACAGTTTTGACATTTTTTTTACGACAATATACTAAATTTCTCTAATCAAACTAGCATTTTTTGCTTCAAGTCACAGTTCTCACGTTTTCTCATTATCCAACATTATTTTTTTGAGGTTCAAAGACGACAGAATTTCATAATAACAAAAATCTTTCTTTTTTTGGTGTACCTCAAGAATGAAAGTCCCTATATTGCCCGCAAATTCACAACTCTCGTTATATCATTCCACAAAAAGTTGATCTTAAAGTCATTATTTTGAAACGCAAAAATTATATTTTAATGTACAATTGTGTTATAAATACCATATCGAGTGAGTGAGTAATCCAAACTGTCATTGGACTGAAACAAAAATTCGTGAAATGCTCTTAATTCTAAGCGATGTAAGCCAGGCACCCTCATGAAAAGCGACTACAATGCTCTAAGACAGGGAATGAAACACTGTGTAACACACTCGGATTGGCAATAATAGATAGTCGATCGAAAGCCCCCTTTTTCTGTAGTGCACAGTTTCCTCTTCAATAATTGTCTATTTTTTCTAAATTCAAATAATATTTCTTGTTTCACTAAAGAATATAATGCGAACGTGAAAAAATTGAATATGGTGTATTGGTACTGTGCTATATTCAGTACGTGATCACGATAAGAATACTGTCGTACATATATATATATATATATATGTATACACTCATCGAGAACATTTCCGCTTGCACGAATAGCCGTCCATTTTCGATGGCTATACATAAGCAGCCAGGTGTAGCGAGGCACGATGAAGATTTCTAAGTAAGCTGTAAGCTGGGCAAGCCAGTCTGCCACTGACTGGCAGATTTCTTCATCGAAGAAGCCACCGGAAATGATGGCGACTTTCGGCCGGAAAAATTATTGACTACGTATACCAATCTAAACTTTCGCTGTCCATGTCAATATCACGGCTGCCAGTGGAAATATACTTTAAATATGAAACAGTCAGACGCAAGAGGCATCCCCGTCATCGGCAGCCAAGAAATTCGAAGCTTCTTGTATAGGTCTCTCACTCTCACCCTCTTCATCTCCCTGCTTCCCTGCCCTACTTGCCCACCGCACCCCAGTATAGTTATCGCACGCGTTCTAAATTCTTATTCACTATCGACCAAAATGAAAACACTTTTTTTAACGGGTATTTCATCTTAAAATTACATTCGACTCTGATCAGGCGATTTTTTCCTTGATCCTTTATTGTATCACGTACAAAGAGAGAATGGACACGTGTTTTTTTGTAGCACCACTCGCTACATCCCTGTCGGCGCCACGATAAGATAATAAAATAATGGATGATTTCATCTTCAATATGGTTCTATCTAATGAAGGTGCTTGTACCGATAATTGAATAATGGTTCAACTGTTTCTATTGCGAAGGGTGATTACGAATAATTGAGAAATTTTTCCAAAATTTCCGTAACACATCTTCGATTAGTTAAAGAACATGTCGATGAATGTTGCACAGAAGAATTATTTTTTAATCCTTCCCGTTAGCTACTTATGAAATTCTACATGAAATTCTGTGTATTCTTAGCCTTCGAGAATAGTAGGAACTTCTTTTGTTTAGCTGTTATAACCACACTAATGTTACTGAATGACAATCATTCAAACCAAAAGAGATCAAAAGGATCTTCACTAGATAAGTGTCGATATTCACGTGATCATTATTCTTGTTTGATACAGTTATCCTGGAGATTTTATTAAACATTGGTTTTTCAACTTCCGACATTTCTTTCTTATGAACTGCAGGGATTATCAGCTGTTCAGCACCATTGAAATTTACAACTCCCGAACGAGAAAGTCTTTGTCCGTTTCCAACGACGTTTTCATAATCCAACAATTCTAACATCAGTGATGAAATGCTCGCACAAATTCCATCATTATTAAGCCGTAATCCTCATTCGAGATTCAATCAATCATTAATATCATTATATTCCGATACATTGACTACTCTTTATAAATACAAGTGAATGATAACCATGATACATTTATTCGCAGGGACGCCAACAATAAAGAAGTAATGAAATGGCCAACCAAAAAATACATATGTCTTCTTTCTCTGCATACCGAGTCTCAATATTTGGTATAGAACACCGCAAATATATAGAATATTATTTGTAAAAAATATGATATGTACTATTGTGAAATGAATAACGACTGTTGGAAGATTGTATCATTGTACTCAAGTTATTGACATTATTCCTGTATAATTCAATACAATTAAATTCTAGTACTCAATGCGAAAAAAGATTGATGAATATTGTTATGTTTTTTTTTTTTTCCACTTTTTTATTTGACAACTGCGAACTATATCGCCCTTGACACGGGCATGAGTTTTCTTTCCCGAACGAATGCCAATTATACTTAAACCATTGCGGGTCCAATTTGTGGCGCGAGTTTCAAGTGGCTTTCAAGTTCGAACGGAGCCCTTTCTAGACAGGCGTGCTCTAGTGCTGCACTCGCTATGAAATAACGAGATCGCACCGCACCACACTCAATCTCATGCTTTCTGCTAACCCATCGTTGATACATTTGAATTCTTCGACTTGCGCCTATTCATCTCTGAATATTGATATAGATGTATGAATATGATAGTTATATGTCTACGTTTGCATACAAATTCTTTATATACACACACACACACAATGAAGTCGCAAGGAAATATCACATCGCTACATCATTTCATTGACTATACTTCAACTGAACATATGAAATATCATTTATGACCTTTTGATGATGTAAAAAATTGAAAAATCATGAAACTTAATTGATTTTTATGAGGACAGAAACTTTTAATTCATCAACAAAATGCACATATATGTCTATACATGAATACACCAGAATTAATACGCATAGGATTAATGTATCAACTCGGATGACAAGTAAAATTGATTGAGGGGCCGATTTTAAAATGTCACATACATCAATAAATATATACATACACAAAAAAAGGATAAAAAAATTAAAAAAATACGAGATTGTGACTCGGTGACCCCTTGTAAATTTTAAATATATCCATTTCATAAAAATTCATAAAATAAAATCGTTCAAATTCAAGCGTGTATAACAATTGACATAACGTACTTGAAAGTTGATTGTTTGAATTATACATTCAACGAATTGAATCAATTAATTTCATATAAAGAATATAGAAGAGAAGTTGAATCCATTTTATAAAATTCACAGAGAAGAGTTATACCACTGTCCCAACAATGATTGATGAGATGGAATCGTGTCTATAATATTTGAAAGAATTTATATGCTATCGATATTCAAATAGTCGTCATTGATTTTTCATTCATATATTGCCTCGTTTGCATATTGACTCGGGGCTTATCTTACAATGTGTGATTACCACCATTTTGGTTATGATGAAATACCACTAGAGAAACACGATCACTGCCTAAATCAAACCACGTTGAATATTGAACTATGCTAAAAGAATCTGCGTCGCCACCTGTTCCCATAATTTATACTCGTGTGTATAAGTGAGGTCATGTACATGTACTTGCCATGTCAGATTCATAATATGCCATATATATATATCCACGTAACATTATTCTCGTTTTATAACACTACAACTCTATATTAATAGAATTTGTAAAAGAATTATTGAATTCCCAATCAATAAGCCATTGCAAACTGTTATTAGGAGTTGAAGTTACTATATTCATATAATTATTTATGCCGTGCCATCTACATGCACAATCAATAATTGTTATAGAATAGTCAACATTACATCGATTTGGATAGGTAGTAGTTCCCTTTCATATCGACTTAACTGGAAGGCTCGAGGATTTTCGTTACAAAATATTCATACATAATTATGATGCATAAAATAACTTATCGGGCCGTAAATTCTTAATGATATAACAGCACGAACTCGTGGAAAATTAATTCTATTGTAATCTATTTACATTCGGAGAATATTCCCAGAATTAAAAATTACACTAAGGCTAAAACGATAATGCTGAAATTTAATAAAATAATATAATATTCGTGAATATATTTATACGTGATTCGAGGATCCTTCTTCACTTCTCTACGTATATCCATTCAACTATAACTACACGTAACTCTGCGAGATTAATGATTAATCATCAGCTCCAATCATTCAACACTGATGAATAGGTTGCACAGGAATTGGAGGTTTGAACTCTGGATGATTGTGAACCGGCTTTTCAAGATATATATAAAAATGATATTCTTGGCTTTTTTTGTTCACAGATAAATTAAAAATCAATCATCCTTCTTTTCCAACCCAGTGTTAATCAGAAAGATTCCATCTTCAATTCTAATTCTCAACAAATATATATTGCAGTTACATACAGCCAATATGCGAAAATAAATATGGGAAATCTCAATAATTCTATTGAACCTCGTAAACATAAATATATCTAGAGAGTTTGATAATATAAACATGTAAAATAATATCATAATTAGGCAGAAACAAAATATAAATGTATATATACTTAATGATTGTATACATCATATATCCAATCGAATTGACGTATATGCAAAGTTATATATAGAAATAACATGGATGGGATGAAATAATTGAATTTGGAGTTGGCGTTGCAAGAGGCCACTCGATGCTGGTCACCAACTCAAAAACAATTAGTGAATTGTGGCTTTCATCAATACCACAGGCACGCGAACATATCAACATCGGTGATATCGGAGAATATCGTATCCGCATATTCTCCTACGCGAACCCATACTCTCATTCTCGCTTCGACTCGCACCGCACGTAATACAGATGGGTATAGAGGATGGTTGATATATAGAGAATATATATGATACAGTGTGGGGTACATCGGGGGTCATCGCACGGCGCTGTACGAGCATTTCCTCTCAACCCATTGCATCCATTTGCATACTATACCCAAAAGCCTACCGGATGTTGGTATATAAAAATTGTGCAGCACCTCGCACTCTATACATCCAATGAAAAAATTGCCCGGATATGGGGACTGATTTGTTCCGATACATATATGTTTTTATTTTTCATGTCCCCCATCATCAGTTGATAACAATATCTCATGTTACAATTGCAATTTCGTAAATTGAGAAATCATGGAAATAAAAATGGAAAAATTGAGGCTTATTCAAGTTATCATTAACATTGATGGAAGAGAAACAAATTTTTTCCTCAACCTGTCATAAAAAGATTTTTACTATATTCTATGAAAACGTGGAAGAAATGTTATGCATTCAGTGATATAGGTATAGAGTGCTATAACTATCTGAAATATAAAAATATGTCACGATCACAACTTTTGAATTGTTGAGAATTCATGGCTGTATTAACCACACTGTAAATCCAAGTGTTCTATTTTGTATAGTCACCACTAAAACACTTTAAGGAGTTTCAGTACAGTAAATGACAATACTTTGATTATTTTCAATATTTTTCTATATGTTTATCGATAATGTCGATGCTCACCTGTAAAAATTGAGATTCATACACAACATATTTTTGGACAGATGAATTTTTTCAATTAAGCCTTTTAACAGCAGGATTGGATGGCACAAACCATATTTTATTCTGCCATAATATGAAAAATGCTTATGTATCAAAAAGACAAATACTGGACAAAAAAACTTCTTAAAATTTTGCTACAATAATTGTAATGGTGCAATGTGTTAATCCGTGTTTTTCTTCTTAATATTACATACGGAAAAATTCCGAAAATATTCGAAACATTTTTGTTTATTGTACCGAAACTCGTTAAAACTTTACATTAAAACGTTTATAGTGTTCCAAAAGTAACTACAATGTCAACAATGATTAAGATAGCGAATAAAACGTTTTGGAAATACTTGAATCTGCTGTGCACACATAACTGGACACTGTCATAACTATCTATGAATTATTACTGCCGTAGAAAAATCTTCACAATTGTGTTTCGGTAAGAAAGATTTTATGCGGTGAGGAGACCGTCCGGTTTCGCACGCTGATAAATTGCCTTTCTTAAGAATTGAAACAAGAAAAAACTATGTCGGCAATCTTTTTCAAGCTTACTGTGTAGTTTTTCCATTATATATGCAAATATTTACAGATAAATTTAGTAATCATAAAAGTATCCGTTTACAACGATTTTCAACTAGAAAAATTTATCCACTAATTAACCTTGTGCCTCATTCACTGGCACTGTAGTAACACAATAGCAATAGAAATGAACATTATATCTGTAAATATACAGAAGCCGAGTAACCGGGTAGCTCAGTGAGTGAAACACCGTAACAGATTTTAAAAGGTTATCGCTGGTTCAGCCAGCCTCGGGTTAATATTTTTCTTCGAGCTTATGTAATATATTCATGAAATTGACAATCTTGATGGAATATATCGTCAATTTTAATGACATAAGCATTTCAAGCAAAACGATAATGTTTAAATCGGAGCAGTTGATGTTTGCCCTAAATTTTTGTTTTATTTTCTTTACATATAGAAAGTATCACATTGCGTCAACTGCAATGCAGCGCGAAATTTTTTTCTCGTTGGTGGCTATATATGACATCGCTCTTTCAAGTTATCTCACAGAAACAAAAATTCTGCCTGATTTATTCTGGATGCCGTTATCGTCTGACTGAATAATAAAGTATTCCGAGAAAATAGTGACGTATCAAAGTGAAGTGCTCGATTTTACCATGAAAATTATTCAATTTTTCGACAATTCAATGAATAACAATCAAATTGGTAGAGTTGTATTCTAATAATCGTGACAACAAGTTGTGAAGAAACTATTCTGAAAAAAACGCCTTCGAAGTTTATAAATGCTTATCACCTTTGCATTTTTACGAATTTTTGAATTGAAATTTGGAGATGAGATTTTCAAGATCGCAAACTACAAGATGTGTGCGTGGAAATCTGTTTTTCGAACCGGAAAAACGCCCTCAAGTTCGCTTTGAAAGTAGCCTCTAACTTTTTCAAATTCAAATCTTTGAATTACTGTGTTACCCACTTATCTATATTGAATATTAGAAACAGTTAGTCGGTGACAAATCGCGCTTGGGATTGCAGTAATTATCGTCGGACGTACCTATAGGTAACGTACTATTCACTTAAATTGAGAAAATAAGAAAAGTCCTATAGTTTGCTACCTGAAAATGAACCATACAGCACCACTGATTCGTTAGAAAACTCTGCCCAGGTATCTGTTGATTGCCTTAACAATACTTATATCAATGAAACCGTAGATGATATATTCATAACCATCTAAAGTTGTTAATCCAATCAGACATCTTGTTGATTCAACTATCTACCTTCTTCTATAACTACTTTATACTGTTATTAACCCCTTAACAGTGTATAGAGTACAATGTTTCTGTACCATAAGTGTGTTGGTAAAAAAGTTTTTCAATTTTCATAAAAAATATTCATTGGGGGTTTTGAGGGGTCGCTGGATTTAAATTCGAAGATAAAATTGCAAAAATATAAACAAAATTGATATGACGTGTTCTGTGAGACAACCTCCTCATGGTGCACTCCCGGGCGGTGAATCATTATTTTTTTGTTTTAAATTAAGTTTCACCAGCTAATGTCGACCTATAAATTTCATCGCAAGTTAAATAATCACAACATGAATTAAGTTGAGTGAAACAGATGTGGATGACAATTTCCAATCAAATCAAAGATTTGGGAAATTCATGGCAGCATATTTTGAAGGCACGATGGAGAAATACAATGATTAGAATATTGAAAGCTCTTCGCAGTGAACAATATGTTTGACAGGAGTTAAAAATTGTTCGCACGATTTGAAAAACCATTATTATCAATATCATGGAGATAAATTTGATGAAGACACATAATAGTTAATAGAAGATATAAATGAATACAGTTACTCACAGTAAACAAAAGAAATGTTTGGAAATTAGCAATATAATATAATAACGCTCGGACAAATATTTACCTACCGATTGAGCATTCAAACAAGAATATAAATGTATTTGAAATGATAACAAGCTATTCACGCGCGTCATTACCATAAACCACAATCGCACGCAGCAGATAGTACAAAGCACGAATGACAATAAATAAAAAAAACAATATAATAATGCGTATGAATAAAACTGCATAAAAAAAGGTAAAGAGAACAAAGTTTATTTTATAATGAGTACGAGAATCTTCCACAATCTAAGATATGAATACGTCCTATAGATAACATGTACAATATATGTATTTTTTTCCCATCCTATATTCTCCCTTTTTGTTCTTAACATTTATATAGGACATATAACATTATATGTTTTTTTTTTTTTCCATTTTGCCGACATCTCTCGTCCCCCACTGAGGTCGCACCCTCTCTGATATTACGCCGGTGGCGTCAAGATGTCCTGCAGCAATTTCGATACTTCACATAGATATAGAATTACATATTTATTACATCAGTTATATCACTATCGGATGCAGGAACTTTTCTCAAACTTCATATTTTATATAAATATTGTATCCAATTTACGATTAAAATAAATTAAAAATTCGCTTGTGTTATCTCATCACAATCAACATTAACACAATTACAAGTATATGTGTACACGTTGAATACATGCTATCCCAACTTAATCATGTCAAGAAGAAATTTCAAAAGAAAGTTTGGTTGTGCGTAAGAACAAAGACTGTGAAAAACGAAGGAACATTAAATAGCCTGAGGTATATCGTTGCTGCAATATCTTCAGAGGGATCTTCCTGCGTCTTCTCATATTTTTTTCCTTTTCTTCTTGTATATATCTTTATCGCGCACGTTTTCTTTTTCTTTTCTTTTTTTTTTTTTTTTTTCTTGTTTTCTTCTCCATTCGACGTTAGGGATTTTCGGTAAAAGGGGACGAGCTGCAAGTGCCTAGAAGTTGGCTAATTGGTTGAACGCCTCGGGCGTTCGCTATATATATATATATATATATATATATATGTGTGTGTGCGTGTGTGTATGTATAAGTAGATAGGGCAAAATATTCCCTATCGCAGATTTGGGCACGTTAACGATTCAAGGACTCCTGAATAATGGCTATAAAATGTGTCGAAGATATGGTTATATAAATGATATGAAAATAATATTTTGCGGCGGTGAATAGTTTTTCTACAACAAATTCTACATATAAAATGTTGAATCAATTTTTCGCAATGTATCACATATGTTCAAATAGAATTTGGAGTATTCTTACCAATAACAAAAATCGAGTTTATATGAATGAGTTTTACCCAACAAACATGTATATTGAAATAAATATCCAGATTGTCAATTTTGAGTTATAGCACAACGATTCCGGCAGTATACGACAGTTTAATCATTGTTGTAAACGTCGCTTATATTGACCACAAATATGTAGATCGAATTTGGGGCAGCAACTTTGAATCAAAGTATAATTGGGTGTCGACATCAAATGCCAATTTAGATTCTAATCTTAGACAAGCAACAACGATATACAACTCTAACTTCGAGATATTTAATCCTCTTTTTTTCTTAACATGAAAGTATTCCGTGATCGTGAATTGTCTTCTACACGAAAAAAAACAAAGATAGTCACTGTAACTAAATTAAATGGTAGCAGGGTAATACCGTCGATCAAGTATAAGAATGTTTACTTTATAAAAAATAATTGACATGTCTGTTATTAATGGAAGTATGGTTCATACTTTATTTTATCATTGGAAGACTGTCTGTATTCACCTATTCTGACGTCTCATGACAGCCTTAATTTATGGAATATACTCTCACTTTATTTTTTCATATATTTATAATTATTTTAATTATTCTCATATGAATTTTAATATGTATCAACAACTAAATTCGAAAAGTATTATGTGTGATTAAATAGGAATGTATTGAAATCAATATACAGTTTATCAATTATAATTCATATCAAAATAATTTCAATGAGATAGATTAATTATATACGTATACAATAATTTAATTACTATCCAAACGAGGACGTGAGAAAAATCCCAGTGATGAATGCGTGTATGAAATATCTATTTAATATATAGCAGCGTACCAATTTTAATTGTGTTTATTCGTTTGTTGACTCGATAAACGTAATATAAATATTAAAACTGACTATACAACAAATTATCTAGTACGCACCAATGCACAAAGCTCGGGTTTGAATAAATTTGAACGTTTGTAATGGAGCCATGCCGCAGGCAAAAAATATTAGCTGGACATCGATATACATATGTACATATTGCGTATATATATATACATATATTGGAGGAGACGAATTTTATACATTTATCGTATTAAATTACTGCATATTGATTGGCGTAGAGAGGCCTCACAGATTCTATATGAATATTCATTTCCATTATATGGAACCCACGATATCGAACAAGCTTCCCTGCGGAGAGTTTAGTGAGCGATAACATCACGTAATGATAGTAATAAATGCAATAATTATTGGGCGCTAGAGATTTTGATCATTCGATTCGTTTGTTACTGAACATGAATATAGATATACATTTGCACACACACACACATACACACACGTACGCAATAAAAAAATCGTTACATTTAAAACCACAAATATGCGAAAAAAAAAAAATTGTTAATATCATGTATGATAAACAAACAAATTGCAATTATCTTATATTACTCTTGAACTTTGGTATTAAACCAGAAGACCGAGACAGCAGTATCTAATCATTGCGAATGAGAATTAACATTTTTGTGGAATATATTTGAATAAAATTCTCATATAGAGTCCTCTTTTATCCAACATACTCAACTTGATTGCACATGAACGATAAATTACCGTTAGATATCTATTCGACCGATAGTCTTGATGGAAAAAAAAAAAGTAAAATGAATAATAAAATGTATCAACTCGAATCACCGACGTATTATCATCGTGATGATATACTAGAAAACCGCGAATTCTCGTAGCGCTTGTGATAACGCGTGTTAGATGGCACTAGAGTGATAACATTGCGATGAAGCGCGATTATTATTGAATCAGTTGTAGCAAATTTCCTTTTATAATATAAATACCACAATGAATACGATTAATGATAAATTAGAATGAACAATACCAATAGAAAAAAAACGTTCAATAAATATCATATTTTTTGTACACTCATACAAGTTATGTGTATTTATAATGATTGAATATAAAAGTAAACTTTTTGATGAGCGAATACCACGCGCTCACCCACACTCCACATATTACTGTGAACAAGTGAATGAAATGATAACACATAACATGATCTATTATATGTATGTAGATATTTATATGCTTATAAAATTTTCATTCACTGGTACAGTATACTGGTAAGTACTTTGCTATTGTGATCACTTATTGTTAGCACAGCACATTTATAATATTAACATTGAATGCGCGCGCTCTTGTCGGTACATGTATGTATAGATATATTTGTCGCTCAACGAACCGCAGCTGGCCTCATATACGCACAATCGTTTTCCCAGTACACGTGGGTGTGTGCCACCCGGTTGGATTAGATATACATACACGCATGGATTATTTTTGCCTAGACCGCCGGCAGTAATCTCATATGTGGCCCACACGTGCTAACAGGTCTCTTGCAATATACTAGCACTTTTGCTCAGTATTGTATACCGTTCAAACAATCTTCAATTTTATTATTCAGTATAATCAAATAGTGTTTACCCTATTGTGAATTGGTTTTGTTCTATCATTTTTTTAAATTATTTTATTACATAAGTATCATTCTCAAATTATCGAGAAGGGACTGAAGTATCGCGACTGATTAGATGGCATTGGTTGTGCGTTTATATGTAATATAGAATAGAATTTTACACAACAGTTGTTATACACATGATACAGTGATGACGAATTTAGATAACACGATAAAATACATTGAATATATATAAATGTTTTTTTTTTTTTTTTTTTTTTTTTTTCGTTTCGTAATGAAAGTGAATAAAAATATTAGTGTAGTATATGTGATAAAATAAGATAACATCAATGTTAATGGTTTATAGTGACACGATGTGATTCTAAATCGCATGGAAATTGGATTAGTGGCACATGAAAAAATAATGAATTAAACGTGTAGTTATATGAAAATTAATTACAATTATGAATTTTGAATTTTTTGAATATACGTGAGAAGTTAAAACAATGGTAGAAATGTTGATGATAGAGAATAATAAATCATCGGAGACGGAAATAGATAAAAATGATATTGAAACTCCTTCTACGGCACCATGGTGTGAATTACTTGTTAATTCTGAAATTTCAATGAGTCCATCAGTTCCATCGTGCAATGATTCAAATACAAAAGTGCATGTTAAAAATGGTGGTAAAGATAAACTATGGGGTTTTAGTAGTTTTCAAAAAAGAACATTGAGTGGATTAAGTTTCAGGAGCGATGCTGGACCACTTTTGAGCAGGTAAGAAATTTAACGTGATAGTTTTAGAGAAAAATTTTCTATCGACAGTGCAAATATTATTTGAACATTTTTGCAATATGTGTCGACTATCTTTTTGTACCCATTAGTGCCACTAGTCATTGTTATCTATGAATATGAGTATATCTTATCACACTACGAGTATTCCGGTTTTGCATTCTAAAAAGGATATGAGATAGCCGGCATCCGATAAATTTATAAATAGGTTTGAATATTTTGCTATGCAAATTACTATTTTCATTTCGGACTATAATAAACAAAAGAAATAGTAAATGAAGAAAATATGAAACAATAATTAGAAATAAAATGATAGTAAAAATTCAGAATGATTCGTTCTTGTGAATCAAGTGTGTCTCGCTTCAAATTCAAGGAATTCTATTTCGGATATTGCTTATGTGAGATATACTCATGGTAAATATAACTTGAAAATGATTGTGCGTACCACTGAGACATTGAAAAAACAAAAAAAAATATATATATCCATCAGGAAAAAAAATCGTATTTGTCAGTACAAATAAATTGGAAACATTATACAAACTCGCTTGCAAATCTGGCCTACAAACCATCACGTATATATTCACGTAAAAATAGCATCCACTCTCGCCCAATTTCCGACGGATTGCAGCAATAATTCAACCGTTTTACCAATTGTAAGCAGATGAGTCTTCACACATTGTAGTAACAAACATTCACTGGGTCATCGACACAGACCTGACAAATTTTATTTCGTTTTATTTTTAACTGTGAAATATTATAAACACAAATATAAATATGTAAAACCATGAGCACGTAATTTTTTTATTTCAAGAGTATTTTTTTGTTTCGGTTACATTGATTTTGTTCATCTCCACATTTCATTATTTCAAGAATATTCTGAGAGGAATAGGTGAGAGAACTTTTCTAAAAGTTTGAGAAACTTTCGCATTATGGAGGTTCTTATAGTCTCACGCACGAAGGTCGACTAATGTACATACAAAATTTTCAATACACTTTACTCTCAGTAATGTTTTTCGAAATGGCTGATGTATTATCACGGCAACTAATCAGTCGATTGATTCCAAACAAATTCTAATCGATTTGAATATTGATTTCTTATATCTCGGACTAGGATTATATCGGTACATCCAAAATTTAGATTTTTATTTCTTGTAGTAATTTGAATTCAAAAACTTGAACAAGGTAGCTCGAGTGTTTGCGGAAGGATTGGGAAAAAATTGTTCTCTTTCACATGAAATTATCTCGAATTGATATTGACGTCAAAAAAGAATTTAAAAAGGTAGGTTAATGAAAATTTTCAAAAGAAATGTTAAATTAAAAATGCTTTCTTGTACATTGGCACGTAAAGACAAACAGTGGTCACAGGTATTAATTTTCATATTTCTATGACGTACACACCGGGGATTTATGAAACAAGACGTTTCAATATATTTGTGAAACGGTTTAAATATTGTATATCTAAATTGAAAGGAACTCGATACCCACTCAAATGAACTATAAATAATAATAATCCGCGAGTCCTGGAAATTTCATAAATAAATTGGGGCGCCTTCAAATTCTGTACACTTTGCAACGTCTATCATTATTAGATTAAAAGAAGAAAAGCGGTGAAAATGTCATTCATTTGACGAATCATCGATTTTTCACTAATAGTTATGATTAACAAAATAATCTGTTTGGGCTGAATCATGACGCTTTTCTTCTGCACCCAAAAAATATACGGCCCTATACACTACAAATCCAAGTGTGTTACGAAATGTGTAGTTCCCTATTTAAAAAATAGTAGACACTTTTTACACATTTGGTAACATACTTAGATTGGCAATGTAGTCTGAATAAACTATCAAGTCCCATTCAACCATCAATTTTATACATTATTGGACATCAAAATACTGATAGAAATGAGCTGAATAGTGTCAAACTGACCTCTATTTTCGCTGAGAAAAACATGCATAAGAATCACCCATTCTTGAAATCCATGAATGATAGTTTCTCACAATACAACTTCCGAAAATGGATAATTTATCACGAGTATGGAGATAGCAGCAAGGAATAAACGTGAGAAATTTTCCATCAGCGCGTGTACAATACACTTTTTTTTAACCCCCCAAACTGAATGTCGATGAACGATTGTTAATTGAACAAATAAAAGAAAGAAGAAAAGACAAAAAATAACCGGGAAACGGAGGCAACAGCACGATCAATTTTTATGCCATTTGTCGCTGAAAAAAAAATAAAAAAGAGAAGAAAAAAAAAATTCGTTGATTTTACTTCATTAGAAAAGTGAAAGTCACGGTCGAAAAGTAAATGTCACGGCCTACCTGTGAATTAGACTTTCCCAATTGGGTTGTGCCGAAATAAAGACCACTTTCGACACTGGGTAAATGCACGTAAATCTAACTTCCAATGCTGGTGCTACGAAAAAATACTTTTCTAAATCACTAAATCATATACACACATATGAAGTAGTATTAGTAATTCAATTTATAGCTTTGCTTTCAAAACCCTGTTCATATATATATATATGTATAGACGTCACGTAAAAACCTAATATATACGTGCATTGTGTGCACATGTACAAATACACATTTACGATCACGCCAATCATCATGATGCTACTCGACGATGTGACTCACAATAGACAAAAGGAGACGGTTTGGTCAAGTCAAAATGCCAAAACGAATTGGACCAGTGCGAAACGAGCTCTCATTTACTCGACACGTACTTATTATTAGTCGCATACATTTATGAGAATTATTGCTAATACGATATGACTATTATTATTAATTGGAAACATATAAATAGTGATGCAAATATAATGAATGTGTGAATAACAATTGGTGAAAAGTGGCGATCATCAAGAGCGAATATTTGAGACTTGAGCCACGACGATCAATCAGTGAAAGGTGATATTAATGAAAAATAAAAATGCGACATTATTTCATACATAATGACCACCGATACATATCAAAGAAACCAGTGAACCAACTGGTGTATTAAATTATTCCAATATGAAAATTCAAGAGAGCGTGCAAAAATATAAAAACGTGGTAATAATATTGACTATTGCCATGTGGCATCAAGATTTTCTTTCTACTCTGTGTATGTGTGTATTTTGTGTATGTTGATTGTGATACAAACGATTCGTTTGGATTTTCTTCTGGTTCTGGACAGGCCGTGATATTTGGCTCTAATGAGTAATACTCGTATAAATGTCCTGGCTATATTTAAATATAAATTCACCACACCCCTCACCTGTTGACCAGGGTCTTCCACCAAGAGTTAATACCTACATGATCTATATACGCAACGTTCATCTTGTTGCGAGCGAGCTATGCTAAAATTAGAACAACCCCGGCATCTTCTCCACCCGCTTTCCCCTCTAATCACCATATTCATTCGATTTTTTTTTTATTCATCCAATTCCGCATATGAACTCACACGCGTCTTGACACGACTGTACTCTCAATGAGTTCACTAAAACAATTGATTCATACACCTCATAAAATCAGTATTAAAATACCTTACAGAAATCGCAGATGTTCATGTATATAATCAAAGCAGAAAAAAAAAATCAATGAACTTGAATCTATATCCGCATCCATGTACCCCAAAATAATCCTCATTGTTTTGATCTCATAAATTACATATTCCAAGTGGATACACACATACATACATCTACATAAATATCAATTACGATTTCGTGCTATTGACAAACTGGAATGAATTCACACGGTGAAACGATGCTTGGTGACAATATGAAACAAACAAATATAGCTGATGGTGAGGGCGCATCAAAAACATGTGCCCACCGTAGCTACCTCGGTGACGGGATGACTCTCGCTGGCATTCGAAGAGCTATTTCACAAGTCTCGATGCTGGTGGTCAAGGCCACGACCTCTGGAGAAGCATCTTGGCGAGAGGAATGTCTCAAGTATGCATTTTTTTCTCGTTAACATGCACCGGAGAAATGCATATTTCGCCATTTCGCCACCATACTCCTATCCGTAGCAATCGCCAGGAAAAGAAATCATATCATCTGAGTTAATCTAACAAGCTGTTATCGGAGCTAATGAAATTGAGTTAGATGTGATGCAACTTTAATAGATATGACGTGATTGTGATGACATGTCTACATTCAAAATAGAACTAAAAATAGTTGTTTTCCAGTCTCAATATCATGAGTTCCCGCCAGATTTAATAAAATCAAAGAGTATCAGATCTTGGTCAGCTTCGTTCGGGTAAAAATGTTCTAACTATATGATCAATTAAGTACAATGCAACGTCAATTTTAGGGAAGCCGAATTCTCTCACATCTGATGAAATTTGGCATTAAAAAACGTCCTGGAGCTGCTTTCGTCTGTTGTTATTGAATCAAATAAGATGCACCGAAATCTCGCCCGATTTTACCATAGATTGAGACGTCAGTCAAGTTTTATCGGAGCCAATTCGACCGCCGGATTCAATGTGTATAAAATGAAAAATCCATTGCATATAATAAGATTTTATCGATCAGATGACAAAGATATGATTATTTTATACCGGGCGATAGAATTTTGTCACTGCGATGACGTCAGGGAATACCCACGTAATATCACCGTCCAAACACTGTAAAATCAAGTACGTCAATTTAAAACATCGAAACGTTTTACTCTTTATCTCTACCATTGTAGTCACTCTCAAAGCGTTTATAAGTGTTTCAAAAGTAACTACAATGTCTACAATGGAAAAGATAGGAATTAAAACGTTTCAAATTAAACCACATGATTTTGCAGACGTTTACAGTGGATATTCGTCAATTCACATTATTATATTGTACCTCTGTAGAGTAAAGGTGATCGAAACTTGACCTCAAAGTAGTTTCAAACCTTCCCGCATAAATGTTTTTATGTGTATATGCGTAAGTGGATACATATCTTTATTAGAAACACCAAACTCCTCGTTTCTTCCTCATTTTCTTGCCACGACTCTCCGTTATAGTAAATGTAAATGATTGAAGTATTTCTGTCGATGGGTCAATATGTCAGGGCCATACGTCAACGACTCTGATAAAAATTTATGAAAATTTATGTTAGAATTTATTTGATCTATATACAGTGTTGCACGCAACTTGAATTCATTGCACAATATTTCTCCTTGGACTTGTCGGTATTCGAAAATAAGATTTTGTATATGAGGAAAAGTATAGAAGGTCAACGTTTCAGACAGATGTTTTTTCATGAATATTTTCATTTTAATAAATTATTTGGAAAACATGTATCACAAGACGAGTCTCGCACATCTGTGAATCTATTTTTCAACTACCACGTGTGAATTTAATTGGCAATTTTCCGAAAATGAAAAACAAAGTAATAGTTGTGAAAATATTAATGCCAAACATTAGTTTTCATTATTGAAGAATTCGTAATTTATTTATAATTATAACTCCATTTTTTTCTTCTTTTTTTTTCGCATTATAACATATCGGTGGTCCTTGCAAACTCTTGCAAATATACAATCCTGGCAAATGGCCTGAAATGAACGTAAGTCGCAAGACTCGAATAACAAATCAGCGCCCTTGGCAATAAGCTGAAAATTATTTTCGCGCTCAATGCATATATACGTGAAACGTATACCGCAACACCTTGTTAATATTTAGTGGTGCACTCGTCCATTCTTACTACCAGTTTCAAATACATATTCGTCATCCAATTACCATATTTATTTGCATTATTTCAAACAATTATTCCGTATTAAATCTTTCAGGTACCGGCAGACGAGGTTCAGCTCACGAAGAGTTAGGAAACGAGTTGTATTCAAGCACGGTGACTGCAACGTAGTTCAAGGAAATGTTGCCAAGAGACGTCGAAGATATCTCCAGGTACGAATAATATATCTCTTTTATCGTTACATTCAATTAAATTCTTAATGAAGCATCAAATATATTATTGATACAGGACATCTTTACGACGTTGGTTGACGCTCAATGGCGCTGGACATTATTAGTATTTGCAATGAACTTTATGCTTTCATGGCTGGGTTTCGCTATCGTGTGGTGGGTCATAGTCTATTCACATGGTGATCTCGACACACGAAATTATTCCACCAATAAAACATTTACACCTTGCGTCGAGGATATCCATGGGTTCACCAGTTGCTTTTTATTCTCTGTTGAGACCCAACACACAATAGGGTAAATATATAAAGCAAAACATAATACTGAGTTATAGAAAAGAGAAGTCCAGGGATGATGACACATGGTACAGGAAAGTGAGGATGCAAAAATTTTATTATTCCCTAAATGAAATTTTGTTTGAATTTCATTTGGACGTATTGAAAATCATCGAAAACATTATGATGAAGTCCGTCCGAGGCGACAAAAATATGAATAATTTAAATTCTACAATGCAATATTGATATAGTGATTCCGACAGTCGGTTTTTGTTATTTTTAAAATTACTATCGGAAATCAGATATTCGAATTTGGTTTGAATTCTTTATGTCCGAAATTGTTAAGGGTGAAAAAGGAAATAAGGTTCAAAAGTTTGGGTTACTAGAACGGAAAGTGAAGTTAACATAAATGTGGTGTGGATTCACACTCAACCGCTGCCATTGTCATTGTTCGCAACTGTTTTTTTGAAATCCAACGATTGGCAAAACATTGACGGAATAAACGGAAAAATTGAATTTCGCAGCCCTTCTGATATCCGTATGTCAAAATTCGGAGTACACTTTTGTGTAGAGATGTTTATACGGGAAATTATCGCTGTGGGAATTTTTCTCCAGGGGATATTATCACAGCTAAATTTCTTGCGAGAAATTTCTTATAGGAAAATAATAAACGCCCAGTACGCAAAGTTTGACGCTGTTTCCCTTTTTAAATATCAATGAATATTAATTTATAGATATGGATCCAAGCACACGACTGAAGAATGTCCTGAAGCAATTTTCGTCATGTGTATCCAATCGATGACAGGAGTAATTCTTCAAGCCTTCATGGTTGGAATTGTATTCGCTAAACTTTCTCGACCCAAAAAAAGAACACAAACACTGCTATTCTCACGCAATGCCGTGATTTGTCAAAGGGACGGTCAGCCGTGTTTGATGTTTCGCGTTGGAGACATGAGAAAAAGCCATATTATTGAAGCTCATGTGCGTGCACAAATGATAAAACGAAAAGTTAGTGGCACCACTACTTCAAACATATGAAATGACGATTGATTGACGACTGGTAGAAACAACGTGTTGAATGTTATAATGTGTCCAAATGTTATAGGTCACAAGAGAAGGTGAATTGCTTCCGTTCTTTCAGACCGAGTTAAAAGTCGGTGGTGATGGCGAAGAGGACAAAATATTTTTCATCTGGCCAACCACAATTGTCCACAAAATCGATCAAAATTCACCACTATATCATCTGTCTGCGAGCGATATGCTCAGAGAGAGATTTGAAATCATCGTCATGCTTGAAGGTTAAACATCAAACTATTAAATAACTAAAGAAGCGCTATTTTATGGGAAAATTTAACACATGATATTAATTATTTTCATAAATCAATTTTTAGGTGTAATAGAGTCTACGGGAATGACAACACAGGCAAGAAGTTCATACCTTCCAGCCGAAATTTTATGGGGTCATAGATTTGAGCACATTATAACATTTCGCAAAGAAACTGGCGAATATGAAGTAAATTACACGCTATTCAATAATACTTATGAAGTTGATACACCACTGTGTTCGGCAGCCCAATTGGACGAACTCCAAGCGTTACAACGTGCGAAAGGAGGTGAGTCAAGTGGTGTTTTAAGAGGTCATAGTCAGACAGAAGATAGAAAAAATAGGTGTTTCTTCGGAAGTTTCTACTCTAAAACTAGAATGTATTTTCATAAAACTGATTGGTTATTCGAAAGGGTCGATTGTAAAAAGTATTTCATGAATTTCGCTGTAGAAATATACGAAAATCAGAAGGATATATGAATTTTGCAATGACCACTGCCGCTAAATATTAATTAGGAATGGAATGGGGAACGTTCGAAGTCAAAACTGAAAATTCCAGTGAAAATCTCACTCATTTTTCGTAATTAAAAATAAGAAATATGCATAGAAAAAAACCATTCTCTCACCTTTTTTTTTGTCTATCTGCAACAGGCCCACATATTTCTCGCATGGAAACGCAACATTCCTTGAAATATTTCGGTTAACAATTTTGAAAATGCAGTTTTCCAAAAAATCCATGATTCAATTTTCAAGTCTTAACGAAATTGATTTGAAGTCTAAAAATCAATTCTTAAACCTACCTAACTGAACATGATCCCCCAAGATAACAAATATTACCATATTGTACCAGCTGCTAATATGAACATTCAAACAATTACCATCATGCTACCTCCTATCAGACAGATGCTGCCATCTGCAATCAAATGATTGAGATAAACATCGGCCTTTTGTTCATACTGATTAGCACTGTCATCCAATTGATTAATTATTCATGTTTCTGAGATACAATGACTCAATAATGAAATTACGGAAAAATACCATGAATATTTTTAGTTATTCTTGCTGATTTCTTTTTCTTCCTTCTTTTTTTCTAATTTGCAATCTTTCGTTTGCTTTCTCTTTCCCAGAACGAATTAGCTCTTCGACATTTCCGGCTTATCGAGACAACTCTAGTAGCTCATTAACAACAAGCTCCGGTTCAAGTTTGGCATCATCGGCTGGTGGTTTGCACATGCATGCTCCAACGCCACCTACACCCATTCCAGTAATGATAACTGGACCTGACGATTCATCGAGGCGTGAAAGTATTAATGGTCGAGTCGATCTCAAACTCGCAACATTTTACACGCCGGAGGAGGTACTTCACTCATATTGACAACAAATTGTGAAGTTGAACTCATATACGTATTATTTATCATCGACTATGCAATAATAATGAATATTCATGTGATTATTCAAAGGAATGCGCCGAACTTGATGCTGACGATATTATACCCAGAAGTATCGATGACTATCCATGCAATCAAGAAGATTATAATAAAGTACTTCAAGATATTAATAGTAGTTTACGGAATTGTCAACGGCCATCAAGCGTTTCGTTGAAGGGCACATCAAAAATACAGACGGCGGAAAACGCCAAGTTAAATTTTCCATCTCAAAGATGCAACTCGAGGCCAAACATGGAACACATACCAAGTTTACCCGCAATATCATCAACAATGGACTATCAAACGTCGCTTGGAAGCACTGGTACTTTGAAAAAATCGGCATCAAAAGTGACGTTAGATTCGAGGTAAATTGGACTGGAATTTTTACATTCATATTATAATGGAGGACAACAGACTATTGATCTGAAAAAATGTCTTCTCAAACGAGAAAAATGTTATTTTAGTTCATCGTAGTGGCGTTCCGACATTTCTATATTTAACAGAATGTTGATGTCTTTCAAACAGTAAATTTTCGCGGCTATAAAAATGAAATTGAGAATAGGAAACGAATACATTAACAATAGCGATTGCAATGCGAATAATCCCGTTCACTAATCACGCTAATTAGATTATTCACATGCGCGTTTCAATTTTCACCGTTTCAAGAAACATAGTTTTGATAAAGATACGATCGAAGGTTTCCTATAGTTCAGACATATTCTTAGAAGTACATAGAGCGGGAACATCAACAAAAAATTCAATATTCCAATAATTCTCCGACCTCATATGTCCCCACTTAATTTATGTTTCGTAAAATTACATCATTTTGTTTTCGTGTTCCAGACACACGAGATTCGCTCAGTCACCACCAAAAACCATCCAAGATCGTAACATCTTTAATATGTCACGATTAGATGTTAACACGTGCGATGATGGGAGTGGTAAACCTCTAATCTATCGTGTTGACAATGAGGAAGACACTGATGACGCCATAGAACTCACCAAGATGAATCGCTTGCTGAGAATATCGCCACCGCCGCGATTACCACCACCACATCCAGAAACTTCTGATACCAAGACAAACAATCATTATCCAATGAATGCGAGCCCCGGGGAGCAAGTATAAGTAAGTCAATCTTTTTTCTTTTCCTTTCCCCTCTTGCTAACAGCTTGAATGAGGTCTTCGAACATTACTTGACATGAATAATAATTCCAATGTTTCCCTGTTATCTATTTTCAAACCTTTACATAATGTACAGACGAAATAAGTAGACCAAAATGTATCGGTATTATAACGCACGATAGAATGGATTCGTATTAGATGGTATGTATACAGAATCATGCAAGGTCGTATATATATATGTACATATACGTGATACGTGCCAGTGGAACTTGATAGCCGGTTATACGGGCTTCGCGTGGTGTCATGCCTCGCGTAAAAGCTATAGAGGAAGCGGAGGCCGAGTCGCCGAGCCGCCGAGATTAAACAATTGACTGGCGTGATAACGAGGACACTTCCCGCCACTAACCTCATCCTGTCGTCTATAGCCTACGATGTTCCGATTTATCCACTTAAACCCCAACACATGCAACTATCTCTCTTGCTTTAATACATCATATCAAATATTCATTGATTTCTGATGATCAATTTTAATCGACGATAATTTACTAATATTTAATCCTAACATTATTCAAATTTGCATAATTCACGAACAAACAATAAATTGTTGAGGTAATTCTTGATCCGCAACTACTTTGAAACATTGATAATCCACAATTATACCGGTGTAAAATTGCCATACGATCAATGCTATGCAAAATCAGAAAATGCTGACGCAGCAACAGCAACACCCAACCAGCCGAAGCGTGACTAATCCAGGCGGAAGAGGATGAGAGCGTCGGAAATCTCGCGTTTGGTTACTAAACTTAACTCAAAAAAGAGAGAGAAAGAAATAGCGATATGAAAGAGAGAGAGAGAGAGAGAGAGAGAGAGAAAATTGGAGGGACAGGTGCAGGTGATGGGCGTTGATTCTGTGAAAGATTGCATGAAATTGAATAATATCATTATAGACAAGGTATTTCTGTCGTGCGATTGAAAGTAGACGAACTTGAAACACTGCGATTAGGATCAACATTGGTAGACGGGAAATGAAATATCTGGATCCAACAGACAAGTGGCTGCGAAACGGGGATTCGTTGCCAAGGCCAATGTCGCAAGAATCTTCTGCTCCTATACCAACCGTACTTATACCTACCATAGAATCCCTCACGAAAAAAAGAGATAATGGTTTTCTTCTCATAAAATACAGGCGAAAACGTATTCTTAATATCAACATGTTTCATAGTATTCCAAAAATATACAATATTTTTTCTCATTGCTATATGCATGTTTTTAAATAGGTATAAAATTTTATTTCACTTATGAAAATAATTTTGTTTACTCCAATAAATGTTTATCATTCGCTTCATTCATGAATTAAATATACTCCGATCGTGAATAATACATAATTAATTGATGTTTTCTGAGAAAACATATCCATCTGCACTTCCACATATATTCATTTATTTTTTTCTTCATAGGAATGACATTGTGACGAAAAGAATGGTGTAGTGTATTCATCACCAATACTATTTATAAGAGGTGATGTTAGCATATTTTTCTGAACCAGTGTGATTTATAAAATAGTATAGAATTATGATCATTGACCCGAAGTGGTTGACGAGAAATAAAGGCAAGTGGAAGAGCAAATAGAAGGCGTTGAGTGTTGGCAATAATATGTAGAGGGGAGCCGATTGCTGAGACTAAAGAAAGAGGAAGAAAAAAAAATTATAAGTATAAAACGAGTATAGGTATAAAGGCGGGTATAGAACGTGCGTCGACATCGTTGATGAAAAGACTCTGAGTTGTGATCGCTATCATATATACTTGTCGATATCCGCCTTCCCGTGTCTCTCCTTCAACCATACAAGTATAAAGCTTCAACATCATACAGTTTCATTACTTTCGCATCTGTTTTGAGAACATTGTTCCGCATAAGTGTAATTAGAATAAGATGAAGCATAAGATGCGGCCATATAAGTCTGATTAATATATAGAACTCAACGCTAACATTTACCGGTGAGTCATAGTGACGTGCATGTGTGTATAACCAGTGTGTTGTTGCCACCTGCCACTAGGACATCAGGCGTATCGGACCACGTTTCAAACCGTGCAAAATACATAAACCATCATTAAGTAAAGTTGTCACATTTAATTTTATATCGTGTATATTTTCAATATTTGCGCGGGCTACATTTGAAATTAAAAGTTTCCCGCTTCATGATTCAGCGCACGCGCATTAACTCACAATTGAAGATAGAAATATTAAACTAGTCAAGTTATAATATTGACCGTAATCGAGAGAATAATCACAGAAATTTTTGTTCATTGTGAAGAAGAAAATTAAACATGAAGTGATTGAATGTACGGAATTTAATTGCAGGTAAGCAGATTGCGCGAGATAGGAATGCATTTATTAATTGCCACATCGCGAGCGGGTACATTCAATCATGCCCGGCATTTATTTTTCCATTATTCTCATCACTTCCCACCTTTTTACACAGTCTCTTCCGCCGGTTGCTCTCGCTTCGCAATCAACCAACTACTGTATATGAGTTAATTATTATAAATAATAAATAGCACTTAGGGGACTTGAATGAATCAACATCCGATGGCATGCCGACCTACATTTTTCTCGATTATCCAGTATAAAATGCGCGCGCACGCACAACCCTATAATACAAAATTTATATTCATAATAAATAATGAGCCTCATTTCACTTTCTAAAAATACACCAACAATATTGAAAATGAAAAAGTAACAACCTTTTTCTTATATTATTATCCGGAAGCTTTGTTTTTTTTACTCAATTATTTTTCGTACATTACTTGTCGCATCGAAAATTTAACGAGTAGACAGAAAAAAAAAAATATATTTCTATGAAAACGGTAAATCCAAGATTGGTATGTATTACAGAGTTTATGAATCAACACCATAGAATACCAAATATTTTGATTGATTATACACTCGCTTATATAAACATCAAATAATAAACATATATCTATATATATTCTGTCCGTATGTTGGAAAGTCATATTGGAGATCGGTGAATTTTTAGCGAGTGGTCAAATCGTCCTTCGAGCTATGCGAATCGTGTGTGCCCGTTAGCTCGCAACATACATATATATATGCATTCAATCACATACAAATATAAATTCTAGTAAAATATATATCCATTTTATTACATATCTATATTTTATATAGATCCCAATATATAATCATAAATTTACTGGATATTTATAACGTCATAACAACCCAAAACTACTCACAATACAGATTACCATAATGCAACAGCACGCGATACAATAATTTCCAACTAGCTCCTGCTCACAACATGTCGCATAATTTCTAATCTGAATCACTCGAAGATATTAAATGAAATTTATCTAAAAATTTCAAGCTCATCTCACCGATAAATGCTGCATTGGTTCATTGCACTTTCGTCCAATATTCCATAAGTAATTCGAAAATAATTGCCATGAGGTTTCATTCAAAAAATGAAATAAAACCAAATAAAATGTTTATATCTTATGAATATCCTTGTTTGACCAGATACTTTCAAATGTATATACATATATATATTCACATTATTGCCAGCATATTCTATCCAATCCGTTAGTTCAGATATGCTTATGTAGCGAGTGTGCGCATGTGTGTCCTTCGCGTTAACACGTTCAAACAACTATACTCTTTTTACAGATACACATATAAATACAAATGAAGACATGAATGCAAATAAAAATATGTATGTATGTATCTATGTCTGTCTGTATGCATGTATGTATTTATGTGAACAAGGAGAATAAATGACAATGTAAAATGTGTGTAATCGAATACGCTAAACAAAATAGGCAGATTCATGACTCTGGTGCACTCTGAGGTACTTTTTAATACATATGCAAGAATCTCTGGTGTATATGTTCTATGACATACAAATGCACATATACAGCCAGCAACATACCTATCTCTCTCTCTCCCTCGCTCTCGCTCATTCACGAACACATGCATTTTACCCCTCCGCCATCAGTGCCAAATGCCATAGCATCCGTTGGCACAATAGCGTGCAACGGACGAGAATCTCAAACAGTTGTGAGCGAGAGTCGTGTCTGTTGCGTCTAGTACGTCGCGAAATCATTCTCTTTCTTATTACCATTATAGTCATTTTTTATTTCTTTTCTCGAACTATAAATCAAATAAAATGAACGAAAAATCAAAATTTTTACATGTGAAATGACACGAATATATGTTGATTCAATATTTACTTATGCAGATTGAGAATTCATATATTCACGTATCTATTCAAATTTTATTTGAAATAGTTGTTCACAAATGTATACATTTTTTTAATGTATAAATCGGATTTTTATCATTATTACAGAAATTCGCACTGATGTACTGCAGACCTGAACGAAGGGACGATGATATTTGTGAGCTGATGAACATGTAAAACTGAACAAAAGAAAAACAAAAAAAAACAAAAAACAAAAACCAAAACAAAAAAACATAAAAAAAAATAACGAAAAAAAAAAAAAAAACAGAAAAAGGGAAGGAAGAACAAAAAATGCATTGTGTAAATCCAGACAAGCCTTGGGGACTTGGATGCCCGTCATGGCGCTTACTCATTTCATTGAGCTAAAAAATTTTTTTTCAAAAACTACTCAATCAAAACAATAGTCCGTATGAATGAAAGAGAAAATCGGTCATTCAACTCTTCAGGTTGTTGAAAAATTTCCGGTGTGCATCAAAATCCAATAAATATAACGATAATATGCGAATAAAGCGAATTGGAAGATTGATACTTTATGGACTGCTATATAATTTGGCGGGTGGAACTTGACAGTGGCAATAATTGGCACATTTGTCATCACAAGGAATGGAGGAGCCTCAAAAGCTCTTTAGGTTGCCGGGTACTATTGAAGAAGAGGAGGAACGTGAACTGGATACTCAGGGACAGCAGCAATCAAATGACAATCCCCAACGGGCTGAATCGCCATTGCTAGTTCAAAAAGTAACTGGAACTAATTCTAGTATACCGAGGAATATCACCCTCGTGAGGGTGAGCACGCAGAGTAGCAGTATTGGCGGGGTTGGTCGTCAAGACTCGTACAGGTTATTAATCATATCATTTACAAAATTATCATATTTATTATTATTATTGATTATTTAACTATTATGTCAATAGCCGAGTACCCTTTTTTGAGTTTGCGTTGGAGAAAGTGTATTTTGAAAGAACGGAATTATTACGCTCTCTAAGATTCCGATTCATTGCCCTTTCATTTTATTTCATTGATACACGGAATATCCATTATACCACAATTATTATTCGCAAATCAATACAATATTCCTCATATACGAAATAGTCCAAACTGTGACGCAAATGAATTAAACTAGTTGGAAAAATTTCATGTAGCCATCCTTCTATTATATTCATTTTTAGAAATGTAACCATAAATTCCAATTACATCACCCAATATCCATCGAAATAATTAACTTCTTACGTTCAGAATTTCATGTGACTTAATAATGCACCTTCTCAATTTGTTATTATTTCATTACATTAATTCAATGCGGTAAGATGGAGGGTGCTAGTAGCCATGTACTCCAACTAATGAAAAGTGTGAGAGGTTTCGGACATTGACATAAGGGTTAAAAATCACTACAGATTAATCTCGCTACAAAGGAATTGCCCTCAACGAGGTAGTCTAACATTATTTGCTAGGAATAAGGTGAATCTGAGAGTGTTCTTTTGTCAATAAGATATTTCAATGGATCTTTAATTGGGTAATTATATTGTGTTAAAAATTTTTTTTCGACACAATATAATGTTTATACATGAAACAATGAAAATAATACGCCGCGGCCTCGCCGTCAGAGTTGTCTATATATCTGCAGTATAGTGCCCATTGTACATATCTGAAACAAAAGTTGTTTTGTTTACATTATGAGATTACACTATGGAGGAATCGCATTATATATAAAAAAAAAAGAGTGCGAAATTGCAAAAATCGCAGAATTAAACAAAAAAAGTTCCAATTTTGGCGAGAAATTTGTGGTTCAATTATGTAATAAAGGTAATCTCACACTTCTTTTATTGTATGATGTGTTCCATCTATTAATCTCATAATCTTATAATAAGAATAAATCTGAAATTTTATGGCAGACGAGTACATCAGACGCCATATACTGCACGTTGATAGACTATTCCGCCGTGTTATATTATTTTTATAGTTCTACGTATGCACATTTGTTTATGAAATAGCACTGAAAAAAAAAAATTTATCTCTATCAAGATACTATTTTTGCACTAGAGACGTGAACAAATTTAAATAGTAACTTATGCGCAAATTTTGAAATTGCGTTGAACATGGTATAATATTGTCACTCCAAATCGGTCTCCAAAGTAATTCACGTACGAAAAATATTTGATTGGTCGATGAATTTTTTATGAGACCGGGGAGAAGAGCTAAGGAAGATTGTATAGAAAAAAGAGTTTGATGATAATACCATGAAATATCCCAGACGCCTCAAATGAATTCTTTAAATAGCTTTTCAAAAAAAAAAAAGTTCAAAAATTCACCTTTTTTACCTGCGAGTTACATCAAGCTTCCTCCTTAATAGACTTCATGTGAATTTTTGATCCCACCGATTTCTTTCAACGAGATACGACTATATATACACAACTGGTTATAACATCGAGATTTGTAATCGCGTATGTGACGCAGTTATTCATTATTTTAATTACAACGTTCGATAAATTGAGGAAAGAAAAAAATTGAAGTGACGATCAAATAATATTTATTCCGATACTTCGCAATTATCTATTCCGCGCTCAATGATTTGATCAAATTGATTTACCAAACACTTTTATATTTTTAGAAATTTGTAATTCACACGTTTTATAATCGAAAATATTCTTCTAAATGTTGTGGACCGATAACGTAATAACTCGGACACATATATACCACGTCGCCTATACATCAATACCGAGATACACTACATCAAGTATAATCTATGAAAACAAGCGATCTAGCGTCATTATAAATAAATTAACCGACCACACAAGCCACATCGTGAGAAAATGACTAACAATCAAAATCGAATAGTATAAGCACGACTTTATAGTCAGTGACTGACTATTATTACCAATTGGAAGTAGATACACACATACGCAGTATACGCACGCGTGCTATGTTGCAATATTCTCGACATATCAATTATATAAGTCCTCCTTAATACTTGAAGAAATTTAGAAATAAGATCAAAATTCATTTTGTAGTCCCAATATAGATACATCTCGGATCATGAAGACCGCAACTCATTGTCAATTCATTCCCTTTTATCACACTCACTTCTTATCATGCGCTTCCCCCTCACGCAAATCTTATTCACCTCTTGTTGATCCTCAACGAATAAAAAAAGAAAGCAATCGTCGTTCACGATCATTGCTCAGTTGACTTCGGTCTGATAATCGTTCAATACATTACGAAAATTTTATCGTTAAACAAAAAAATAAAAAATCGATCAGTTTTGCGCGAATGTTGATAATAATCATCAGCTAATGTATAGATTGAAAAATATAATGTTTATAGTCGATGCATTATGATGTTGAATGGAGTTAAGTTAATATGATGCATACTCCCGCCCCATCAGTGGCGATGGTAAAGTGACTGAAGGGGGAATGATGAGGGGGCGGTGGGGCCAAAATTACCACAGCAATATCTCACTATAACACCAACCGTTGTTGTAACGTCAAAGCAACGATGTCGAAAGTTGGGATCAAGTATAAAGTGTGCAAGCATATCGGCCGACCATGCGCGAGGATACCAATCAAATCGACATCAATGAGGCAAAGTCTCAGTGGTCGTAGAGTGTCCCGGAAACGAAACAGCTGGTTGGTTTACATTAAACAAGGTAGAACTCGTCGATTAGACACATGGACAACTGAAACACTTTGCAAATTATATTCAACTGCATAATCATAATTATCCATGATCATTATAGACCGTCACTTATGTTTTATATATGGATCCATGACAATTGGTCGGGCTTGATTTGAATTTCGCTTCTATATGTATAGTAGACTATGCATATTTAAACGTGCATATTTGCCTTGTAATTAAAAAAAAAAAAGTACCAACAGTCGTGTTTCATCGAGCATTATATGAATTAATCACTTCCAAATTGAATTCATTCTCAACGTTGATTGACCCTTTCCGGGACTCATTGTCCACACGGGCTCATCCACTGAATATTGCCAAGATTTGTTAAGCCTTGTCTTAGTGAATTACCTACCGGCGCACAATCTTATTGTCGGTCTCAAGAGTTATATTATGACCTCATTGCGCTATTATATTTAAGCTGTATTTCTCTTCACCACTCATCTAATGAAACCTGGTGTATTTAATGCACTATACACGTTAAGTAATCATTAATCGGCAACTTCCCGTTCACCCGATATAGTCTCACTTTATAAATCGCGCGCAAGCGATGATCATCAGCTTAGTATATATACACACATTCGAATGAAACCAACGTCTCAATTAAATTTGATATCACATACAAGAGTATCGCGGTAGATACTTCGTGCATTTAATCGAGTAGAAATAATTTTTTATGCTTGCAAAAAAAAATGAGAATTATTTATGAAATTATCACACGACCACAAACTATCTAAACCTCGAAATTTCTTGTTGCTATAGAGCAATGATGGGGATACAGGTTACGCGTTACAGAGTATTGAGCATTGAGTCCGCTATCATCCAAGAAATAATGTAACCTTATATTTTTGATCACATTCACGTCATGCGTAATCAGCAATTCTTTTTTTTTTCCTGAGATTTGCAAGCAATCATGATAACGTCGTAACAAGTCTTATAGTACATACCAGAGACAGTGATAAGGTGCGTCAGTCAGCCTCTCAGTCATGTAGTTGTGTGCACCGCACGCATCAAGCTTCGGTACCCATAAATATATGTGTCAGTTTCGGATAAAGAATATGTAGTAATTCCAATTTTATGAATATATTTTGTGTCCTGAAAATAAACAAAATCAAAATTTACAGATGTAATTGAGAGTAAAAAACGAATAACAGGGACATCACACGTAACGTTGGACATTTTTCGTAACATTATGTCGTCATTATGTGTGTTGAAACAAGTCAATATTCGCGTGAAAAATATCATTTTCACATTACGACTTTTATGTAGGCTGACGAGGGACGATAATTTATTTTTGCAAATAACAAAAGTAAACTGTGTTGTTAGTGACTGATAAGTGGTGGGCAGTATAGTCAGGTGTCTCTATACTCTGGATATAAAACGTTTTGTTTGTCACATCAGAGCAGTAGAGTAGACACATCAGTTATCAATATCGCAAACACTTATTTATTATTGCGCTGGCCCACATCGAAAAGTGTGTATTAATATTGCAAAATTGCAATATGGCCGTTGGTAAAATGATAGGAAGAATCAAGCTATATCAAGGTTAATGGTCATACTAAGACATACAGTGATCTTGACCCAAATTATTGGTGTCTATTATCAACTCAATAATGACCGAATGAAGCTAATCAACAGAATCATCGTCTGCAATCTTTGATTTGCTATTGCAAAGGTCATTGCATAAATAACATATCGCAACGATTTTTATCAAATCAGAGTCTATAAATTTTAATTATTGAAAAAAAAAAATTAAGGAATAATACACTTTCGTACTAGTAATGTACTCGTTCCAAAATATGAATAGAGATGCTATCAACCTTCGTAATTTCAATAGTCACGCCCATTACGGTGAAAACGGAGACGATCAAAAATTAGTGCAGTCACGATGCCAGACGCCAATTGTCGTAAAACTGTCGAACAAACATGATACATCATTTAGAAGCAGGTATACCAATTATGAACCATTGAAAATGCGATTTTTTTTACATTTTTCCTTTTTTTTCTTGTACTTGGGTTTTCAAATGTGCATTCCAATATATGCCAAAAAAAAACGATGAAAGGAATGGAAGAAACATCCCTCAATAATTTGAATAGTATGATACATTATTTGTAGCGTGTTAGACATTATTTTTATTACAACTGAATGCATCAATTATTACTCACTAATATACACCAATGTTTGACCACGTGTGTAACGCTTACGCGCAAAAATTATACAGTTGATATTGCACAATGTATAATGAATTCATTTAATTAATGGTATCGTCATAAATAAAGTATAGACGTATATGTCTTGACACTAAGTATATTCCCAAAGTCAGCCTCGCACCAACATTGTTGCCAATGTCAGATATTCCTATTTAATTATGTATATACATATAGGCTAATTGCGTTTTGCATCGCAAACATGATAAATTAATATGTCAAACAGTCGCATTATCATCAAAGTGAACGAATAATTTCAATGATATTGGAAATAATACATCATCTCTGGAGAATAGAAATTCTACAGTTACGTGAATGTAGCCTTTATTTCAATATTTGGTTGTATTCAAGGTCGGTTGACAATGAAATATCTGGTATACTTGAATACACCTACGAGAAAAGAATTCCACACATGCGATAGCAACGTCGTTTGGTCGATCCGCTGTTTTCCCAGCTTATCTATAGGTCTGTAGCTGTATTTCATATATGTCACTGAGACGAAATGATATATGTAAGTACACTTGATCATGCGGGGCGTTATAGTCAGTAGGAATTCTCGCATCAATAAAAAAAAATGGAAAAACATTATGCACAGCACATTTAATTATTATCATACGCACTCACACATCCGTAAAAACACTCCGCATTTACATCAGAGTTCATTTTTCTCATGTTAACAAAAAAGAAATAACTTAGACAATTACCATAAGCTTTATGACATATAACAGATACAATACAGTAATAGGTATTCAAAGATTGTCACGCGGAAGTGAACAATAATAGTCATGGAATCCATTGATAAATGAATTGTGAAAGGAAATGTTAATGGAGATTTGCGATAAACTAGCAGGTCTAATACATATACTCATATGTGTGATACATACTTGTGAAGATATGAACAAAACTATTCGAAATATCTCTACATGCACTTGAACCAAAAAAAAAACTGAATTTATGATAGGACCCAATATTTTATGACACAAATAATCAATGACTTTTTATTCTCATCATATTTTAGGAGCCGCTACAGATCGGGACCAGTTAGAAAAATTCGCAGACGTGCAGTTTTGAAAAATGGCGAATGCAATGTTCTTCAATCACGCATATCACGTAGATCGTTGCGTTTCCTGCAGGATATCTTCACTACACTCGTTGACACACAATGGCGATGGACATTATTATGTTTTACATTGAGTTTCGTTTTATCATGGCTGGGATTTGCCGTAATATGGTGGTTAATTGCTTTTACTCATGGTGACTTTGATGAAAAGCACTTACCGCCAATTCAAGCCGAAAACAATTGGACACCTTGTGTTTACAATATATTCTCATTTACAAGTTGTTTTCTATTTTCGATTGAAACGCAACACACAATTGGTTATGGAAGTAGATCAACCACGGAGGAGTGTCCAGAAGCAATATTCGTTATGTGTATTCAAAGTATCGCTGGTGTAATGATACAAGCATTTATGGTTGGCATTGTATTCGCGAAAATGAGCAGACCTAAGCAACGCACGCAGACGTTACTCTTTTCAAGGAATGCAGTAATATGCCAACGTGATGGTGAATTATGTCTCATGTTTCGCGTTGCTGACATGAGAAAATCACATATAATTGGCGCAACAGTGCGAGCACAGGTAATTAAAACTAAGACCACAAAAGAGGGTGAAGTACTAGGTCAAAATCAGCAAGAACTTATTATCGGCACTGACGGCAACAATGGAAATATATTTTTCATTTGGCCCATTACTATTATCCATAAAATAAATGCAGACTCGCCATTCCACAATATGTCAGCGGAAGATATGTTGACAGAGCGTTTCGAGGTAGTTGTTATTCTCGAGGGAACAATTGAATCTACTGGACAAACTACACAAGCGCGATCGAGTTATTTGCCGCAGGAGATTTTGTGGGGCCACCGTTTTGACCCAATGGTATCCTATTCAAAGGAGCGACAGGGTTACGAGGTCGATCACTCGTTTTTTAATTCAACAACTCAAGTTGATACACCATTGTGTTCTGGTCGTGAACTCGCAGAATTTTATCGAATACAGGACGATTTACGTCATGGCACTGGTGAGTTTATCTTACTGTTATCAACGCTAGATTGTAGTTAATTGTTCATTTTATATCGCTTAATGTAGCCAGTCATTGTTGTGCTTTATTTTATACGTTTTGCGCTTCTAATCATTGATTGTCCCGAAATACTCTTCATACGCCAGAAACCATTGCAATTAATATTTTTCAAATATCCTATCTATATGAGTAATAACATTGGTTCAAAGTTCAACTAACTCATAATTATGTGCGTTCAACTCAATGATGTACTCATCTTGTCTGACATACGTCTTTTGTCTGATTGCTCTTGGTGCTGGTATATATCATAGATGGAGTTGGCCTATTGAGGAAAATTCCTAGCGAACCCAGAACCGCTCCGGTAATACTTACTACGTACAATCAAAATGATGGATCTGGATACTTGATACCACCACAAGGATTTGGCTCACAAGGATCACCGAACCTTCATCTAGACATCCCATTGATCGATGAAACACAAGGAGCTTAAGAGTGTTTCATTTTTATGTCTGTGACAAGTGTTCGGTATATACCCATTTTATATTAAGAAAATCAAAAACACCACGCAACGATTTTTTTGTGTGGTGTGAATATATCCAAACAATTAATTTGCCTATTTGGTGATGTATGTAAATGTCTTATGAAGGGAACGCTAATCACTAAACAATTGACAATTCAACATGTGATTGTCTCGCTCTACATATTAAATATTTTGGTGGGGATTAACAAAAATTGCTCCGAGTATAAACTAAAAATGTACATTTTTCTTTCCTACTCTTGAATTTATATCAAAATCACAAGCATGATCAGAGCATTGATAGCCATTAAATACTATGTGCGAAAATGCACAACAAAAATGATTCGAAAACTCAGTGGTCAAATATTTTTACAGGTTTCATTGTCGATGACGAAGTGATGTGTATGGAGCCGTATCATGATGTTCATCATTACACAAATCAGCATCGTCCAATAATACCAGGACCTAATCACAACTTCATAGTACGAACTGAAAGTTCTAAAAGTGATAACAGCTTGGAGGAACATGGAGTGTTTAACAGAGGCGCTTATCGAGATGCTCACAGTCGAATACCAAGTCCACATCTTATTTATCACCCGCAGCGTGAATCGACGGGTAATGAAAAATCAATAGAAACTGACAACGATGCTATTCAAATAATCGGTGAAACGGAGCTTCAACATTTACCAGAAGCCGTTAATCGAGAAATTGTAAAAAATAGTCGTGAAATAATATTTGAAGAAGAGTCACGTGAATCTGATACTTTGCTTTCAAGAGAAGGGAGCTCATCATCAATGCGACCAGTTGTAACGAAACGTATCACACCGCTACGTTTTCCAGTCCTATTAGACGAAGAGAAACGATTGCTCAGTGATTCGAAGAGAAATTTAAGTTCTAAAAATTTTGCACTTCTCGATGAAGAAAAACGATCACTTAATGGCTCACGACGAAATCTTAATAGTCCAAAAAGATATGTTCTCGTATCAGTGGATAAAGCAGAAGGCTGGAATGGAAGTGCAAGAAATCTTAATATAGGTAGTAAAGAGAATTTAATTTGTGCCCGACGACACACTGGGAGTAGAGAGAAATTGAATTCAATGAAACATGGTAAAAAAATACCGAAGGAACATCTAGATCCTAGAGCCAAACGTAAATTGATCGATTCCACACCGTCAGAGTGTCATATGCCGGTTCATATTGCAATAGAAATAGAGAAACAACCAAAGTCAATAGATCTCCAATGTGAGAATAGTCGGGAGCGTGACAGCAATTTAACACCTTCTCCATCAGCCGATTTTATAACATTGCCCAGTGATATAATCGTGGCACCGCCACCATCAGAGTCAGCTCTCACTCCTGAATCCGGTTTTGCCGAAGGCCCACTCTCAAGCCCGGAATTCAGCGAACGAGAAATTCAATTGCCAAACAATTCAAATGCTATCTCGCGTAATAGACGTAGTTATGAACATGCCCAATTGCAAGATGTCAATGACATTCTGACGCGTACAAGCAGTGGTAGTAGTTGTTCTGACAGTGATGGCGTATCGAAAGAAATGACAGGTGAAAATTTTTCAAAAGAAAAGAAACCTCCACCAAAACCACCAACGCGACAGACAATATCATACACAAGTGTTTAATTCCACTTCATAGAAAAGCAATAAAAACAGGACACAACGGCGGAAGAGAAAAAGGTTAAATAAATGAATTCCGTTTTATTATATATATATATGTAGATCAATTATTTTTTTGTATTTTATTATTGATACTGCGCAATATTCAATTATATTTCGAAAGTGATTTTGGACATGTCCTTTATTATAAGAAATAATAAGTGCAATAAATATGAACGAAAATTAGCCGTCAATAATAGATAAGACTTGGACTGCTGGACAGTCTTTGTGGAAATATTCCCGCAAATAGCCATTATAGTTTTTAGCAATATTGATGATAATTATAGTAAAAAAGAATGACATATGGCCAATTTGCCTAAAATTAAATTTTCAATATCAGTGTAAATATTCGACGGAGCCACGGAACCGAATACAATGTATAAAGGAAAAAAATTTATAATAAACATCAATGAAATCAACACAATGTATGATATTCCTGCTCAATTCATCATATAAATGTGATTTTTTTATGTAGTGTAGTATATGTTTTCACAATTTTTAAAATTGTGCGAAAAATTTTGAGTAAGAATATCTGTCAATCATACGTCCTGAGCTCATAGAGACGAAGGACGCCAAACCAAACCCATAATTCACCTACTAAAATGGATACAATGACCAATTAATACAACCTATTTCTCGGATTATCAATAAACGATGAATTTTTGAATAATTATGGCAGGAGTGGTACAACGTACTTATAATAGAGGCTGCACCGGTCGTGTAAGTAATTGCAGTGTAGACAGGGAGCCGTGTAAACAAAAGCCAAAAAGCCACAAAGGCATCACCTATATTACACACAATATCTGATATCGACACAACAATCAATGGAAGACTCCAACGTGGACTGATCTGCATTAAAATAATGCTCTGTTATGAAAATTCTAAATTCGAGAGAAAAAATTCCATCCGGAAAAACAAACAACTCACCGATATAATTGAATAGAGTAGCATGCAAGCGGTTATTGAATAGACAATTGCATACGGTACCGAATAACCAACACTGACAGTCACCACGGCTTTTCTCGGTGGCACAAAACCATCGACAATTCTTCCATTGTCCAACAGACTATATTCCATACATCCATACCGTACTCCATGATAGCTCAATGCCAATATGAGAAAGGTGAGCAACAACGCCTGGATGGTATAATAAATTTCATTTTGCATCGATTTTCGTGGTACTAGTTTTTGTGGGGATTTCGTTTTTTTTTTAGTCTCCATTACATGCAATATTTGAATTTCATCTTGTTGACATTCCTCCGCCATTTATAATTACTATCAATAATTTTCGTGCAAATTCTACGCTGGGATAAAAGATTAATAAATATTAAAATGTAGAATGATTAATTACTATATATACGCATAAATTACCTCTAATTCACGAGTTTCCCTGGCACATATGTCTTCCTCGGCCCTTCACTCTTTCTCTCCTTTCCTTTTAATATTAGGCCTCCAATCTTTTGATTACTCATTGATTCATTCAATTAATTTTTCTTTTCCGTACACCAAAATAAATCAATACATGCGCAGCATCCAATGACATATTCACAGTGTGAAATTTGTTTCAGAAGAATATCAATTTCCAATATTGAACTTCACCTACATCGAATGCCTTGAAGATAATATTTAGTAGATAACCTAATTAGTACCGTCAACGATTGATGAATTATTCATATTGATGACTCGAAAGGTTTTAATATTAAATTTCTAATCACTCATCCGTACGTAAGTCGTGAAAAATTCAGAGTTCAATAAAAAATAATGATACCGTGCAGAAAAGGCAACAAGTGTCGCACAATCGGGGATAGAAATAACCAGATTGTAAGAGATCAATAAATTATGTTAAATTCTGTACATAAATACATATAGATCATTTTTAATCCATTTCTTTTTTTTCAAGCTGCTGAATCACCCAATGCTTTGCACAATATGTGATTCTTGGGCACCGTCCGGTATGATTGGGAATCGATTATATGTAATAATTCTTGGAATCGTTGGGACCGTTAGTTAGTCTATCATAATATCCAGAATAACATCCCAATCACTAATGCTTTAAATATATATACCACACATACATAACTCTAATTATATGATAATTTGTCTCAGAAATGAATTTTTGTTATTCAGGCAATTACTACATTCGATGTCATTCGTATAATGGATTGTAAATTATCAACAAAATATCAATCTCGTCGGCGAAGTTCAGATATTGGTGAGAAAATATATGATACATGTTACCTCCTCTTATTAACACCAGTTCAATTATATCATAGTTCCATTGGCCATTGAACGCGATCTCAAACTCATGACATCTGTACTCGTTATTGAACATTATACTCTAATAATGATTGGTGCTATCACGGTAATATTTATGAAGGAACTTTAAAATCATTTTCACCCATAAATTAATTATATATATTGGTTGGAAGCTAGGAATACCCAATACTACACATACCGTGGCTAGTTATGCAAGTATGCGTGATCATTGTGGAAGTGGGCGCTTTTTTTACAAGAATCATTCTGGACGGACTTTACATTCATCGTAGCGAAATACTACAAGCTATTGTTGTATTATTTCATTGGCTGCAAGTATTCTGTTTGTGCATTCGACAATTTAAGGAGACATGACTGTAATTATACTTCTGAATAATGAATAAATTTGTATGCTAAAAAGATGAAATATTTTTAATACACACTGTTTTATCTTCCATTTTTTTTTATGACTTCTCGCACAGATATTCATGTTTTTCATTTATTTGAAGCCACGTTCTCGTCACAACATATTATGGCTGTCATGTCCGTTAAATTATTTATCTACAAATTTTTCGTTATAATTCATAACAGTTGAAAAAAATAAAGAACAAAATGTTTTCAAATCACAGACATTTTTTAAATGTAAATGAGAAGACATCACAATTAACTACGAACGATGATGCAGATACCAAAGTACTGTCGAAGGTAAATGTCATTTTGTCTGGTGAATAGTCTCCCAATTGCGTAGTAGGGTCGAGATGAATTATTAATGGATGATGGATTGTTAATGAAATTCCAGGCTGAAGCATTGTATGTAAGTCTTATGTGCCTCGTGGCATCTTGCTTGAGCTCTGTAACATTCGAAGTTGGTGCCAGATCACCTCTTGGGCATTCGGTAACCAAATCAGCAACATTCAACGCGTTATTCCGCCGTAACTACAGTAATCTCATTTGAAATAATCACAATAATAATTGAAAATGAATTATCTTCCAACTTTTAATATCAAAGATCGAATAAATTGATTAAATATATAGAAAAATTATTTGATGTATTCGAATGGTATATGCAGTTGTTCATTGAATTATCAATTGCAGATATGATAATAAAAATACCAATGGGAAATTTTGTTTCTTCTTTGATATCAACGATAATCCTAACACTGGGTGAGAAGTACAGAATACCATATCTTTATTTACCATGGCTGCTGAATACACTCAAAGGAATGATTTTTAATGAAGGTCCAGCACTTGTCAGTCTCTCGTATAATCAATTACCATATGCCGTCATTCCTGCCAGTACTTTTGGATTCTTGACAATCGTATTATTTGGTATCAATAGAAATATTAATTAAAAAACGAGATTCATCCGGGTAGTTACACGATCCGGAGAAAAATGATTGGGTCTGATTAGATCTCCATTATGAGAGGCATAGATCTGGTTGAATATAATCAGACGTAACTTGAGAAACGATCACAAATCGAATTTAATGTGGCTTCATTAGACGTTAGTAGATCCACTGAGATTTTTATGTAACTTTCCACTACTCTGACGTTTAATCGAGCTGAATCTGATGGGATTTCGACGGATTGAATCGGTTCAGTGACGATCGATCCAGATCTCATTCAACACCGAATGTATTTGATGTTAAATACGAGCAGATGTGGCTCAATACAATTTGTCCAAAATGCAGATCACATCAGATCTAATACATTTGCCTCTCACACAAACTCAACCATTACTTCTAACAATATTTGGAAAATTATCTAAATATTGTCTCATAATTGCAATTATTCCAGTTGAAGAATTTTGTCTTTGGTGTGATGTCTTCGCTAGTTTCAAGAGATGTTGGATCGAATACAACAATCATAAGGAGCAAATAAAAAATAAAGATTACATCAACAATGAGAAACCAGTGATGATCGAAAAAGCTGATGGTCAATGTGAACAGAAAATTCACGATAATGACATAACTGACAAATCAAACACCGGAGTCAAAAAAATTCTCGAACCTAATGCTAAGGTTACTTTAATGCGAAACATACCAAATGAATCATTCAGCTTCTCCAATCGTAGACAAACGAAAAGTTTGATCGCCATAACTCATTCTCATTGTCTTGATTGATGAAACCTACTGAAAGTTATTCGTCCATCACTATATCACGACTATACACGTACACACTGAAAATTGATGTCAAATAATCGATAGAGTAAAATAATTAACGATCATATTACATATATCCAAACATATTCAACCTACTATGAAAATCATACAATCGCAACTTACTTCAATCTAACTTGCATTAACTTGTATTACCGCGAAAGTTTTTATACTTTAACAATTGGTCAGATGCGCCATCTTGAGTGTGCGCACGCGTAAGAGCTATGTTGCGCACGCGCACGCTCTATCTTACATTAAATGAATACACCACTGTACATAACGCATACACGTATATGTAAAATTGCATGTGTCGTGTTTCTAAACGTGGAAACCGCTAGCCACTTTGCTATTATATGCTCGCTGTAAAGGTACCGATCGAATTCTCGTTTTGAGGTTATAGTAACGGACTTAATGCTAAAATTGAATTTTCTTCTCATTTATTTTCGAGAAGATTTCTGTCTGTGTTCTGTGAATATTTCTGAAGTATCAAAACACATATAAAATATCGATCAAGAGTGCCTTAAATTTAATTTAGGACATAAAAGTAGAAACGACAATCTGATATATAGTTATCATCGAACGGACTGGTGAATTTTTGGAGGGAACTTCGATAAAGGTACGTTACTAATATTGTTTTGTTCAGAAGCTGTGTCCGTTCTATAAATATTCCCATGAGTTGGAAATAAATTGAAATTTCATTTATTCGCGGTTACTACATACATTTTTAGAATCCCAATAAGGTATTAATATGCCATGAAATACGTCTGCAATGTCTCAACAGTATTATTCATATATGTCCGTTGTTTTGTTGTTTTTCCTGTGCCCAATGGTTCCATGAATTTTGGGGGTGATGCGTAATTTTCGACAAACATTAGTGTATAGAACAAACAAACATAACAATCATATGTAATATGAATAGCCAAGTAGTCAATTATATATCATCAACAATACTAATTTCCGTTACACTATTCATAACCTCACTTTTGTTTACCACCAAGAGAAGTATACATGTATATACTGGTATATGTTTGGGATGAATCAATAATAGACACGTTATTCATAATATCATTTCTATTTTGTCAAATGTAATCATTCAGTTTTCACACAATTCCATTTATAAAATATTTCAGCAAGATATTGTAGCAAAAGCTAACATTTTTTGAGGATTAATCTAGCAATTTTGAAGCTCGCAACATTACATCTATCGAACCATCTAGAATACTGTATTAGTTCAGGATACACTTGTGAATATTTATATATAGTTCGAGGATAACTTATCGCGAGTATATCTTTCATACATGGAGAAATATATATTATTCAATCTCGGACACTTAGAATATGTTAGAAATTTTATTGATTAATGAATTGAAAAGATAATTTTACTGAGCATGCTATCAAGCTGAGTCTCGATATTGCTCACACGTACAATCCTCCAAGATAATTGTACACATGAACATACATAATTATATAATGGATAGAAATACGGTAATATCTAGTGCGATCGGAATATGCATATAAATTAAAAAAGTTAAGTATACTTTCGCTTTATGTACAAGACTCAACGCAATGTATTTATAATTTTTCACCTTCGAGGTATGCAGTGCTACACACTGCTGCGGCTATTGATATTATTAGTGCACGAAACTTCCAAACACGACGTTAAATTTCATACTGTTTGCTTCGATCTCTCGGCCCTCAATATATTTTGTTTTTGTGCGTCTTCAGCAACGTTCAATAATCAAGTTTTTATTCTTACACCTCGAAGGCGTCCCACTGCTACGCGATCATCGCAGCTATTGGACTGAATCTCATTATTTTGCTCAGCAATATCCACGCAGCTGAAGCGAGAGCACACAAAGTAACACCACCCCATCCAAAATCCATACTCCACGATGTTGTGAATTGTCTGGCATTCAGAATATTCTTCGGTGCTGGACCACCGACCACACCATCTTCAGGACCATCAATAATCCTTGCACCACGATCTTGCGCTCTCTTGAAATGTATTATCGTCAATGTGAAGAGGGCAAATGTCGCTACGATGAAGAAAACATAAATGCATTCACTTGATATAAATATTGAATATAAACAAAATATTTCAATACGACTATTTTACCAGCAAGAAGATACATGACTCCAGTGACCAGGACTGCGGAAATTTGATGTCTGCATAGACCAAAACATCCAACCAGTACTGCACTGCCAAGAATAATGAGGCATACCAACGAACAGGATATACTTAAATTTTGCATACCTGGAAAACGGAATAATAAAATTGTCCGACTATTTGTTTCTGGTAGCTTTCGTCGGTGGAGAATAAATTATTACTACCGCATCAATTTACAATCCTATTCCAACAAAAGCAAAATGAAATTCTCAGTACACGAGTTATTGATCGTATCAGTAATGTACGACTGATTGGTCAGCCATATAGATTCGCACGCTTTTATTCCTTATGCACTCAGCTCAATTCATTGTTTCCGTTTTGATTAGTATTTTCATGACGGTGATCGTTAATTAAAATAATAGTCAAACCTCGCAATTAGCATGTCAACATAACCGTAATTAACGCTGGGTTAATTTTCTAAAGCAGTTTTATCATTCAAATTTTTTTTTCGCCAGTACTTTTTTCATCTTTTAAACTGCCTGAAATCTCATATTCCCCCAAGCAACATTTGGCTGAGGGGAACGTGCGCGCGAATAGTTTTTATAGTGCGGGATATTCATGATGGAAACTCGCTCTTTCTATCCTACCTCGTGCATGAATAAAGTCTGGATAAAATAGGAAGATTGCCGTTTATTCATTATAGAGAATAAGAGTGAAGATTTATACTCACGACTCTGCCACGCAACACGGAGTTCCTCATGAGCCTCATCAGGAGTCAGATAATTTATGCAACGTTCTTGAGGGAAACCGACTTGTCCAAGAAGTCGAATTTCATTCTCTGGAACATCAGTCATCAAGCATATGAGAACACAAGGACTATATATATGAGATAATGCAAAAATAATTACTATGTGTAATTATCAAAACAGAAATTGAGGTGATAATTAACAACGACGAGAGAATACAATATTGTTACAAGATAGAATTAACGCAAGTTCAAAGCGATGCATCAAGTAATAACCTGTACCCATTTAACCTTGTAATACGCTCATCAAAGAAACATCCGCTGAAACAATAGAGTGATAACGTCGTCACGCAATCCCCAGGATTTTGCTTACAAAATTTAGATGGCAATTCAACGATCGATATCCCAACTAGAGTCAAGGTGATCCTCGCACTGGCACCGTGTCCAATTTAAATTCACTAACATGACGAGATAAAAGCAGCATACAATCAAATTTTATGATACAAAAAATGTTTATGTCAGCATACACTTATCATTTATTCAAAGTTGACATATTTTGGTACATAATGATATTTTATTTTAGTCGCATGAAAAAAATATAGAGTCATAACACTTACCAGTCAATGAAACGCACATGGTCCAAATGCCCCCATGCATTGGAACAAGAAAAGTCGATCGCTCGCCAATGTGACTATGCGTATGATCGGTCGGATTTTTCAACATAGCCACCCGTCCATCGAGATACCACGTGGGACTGATATTAGCTTCATTCAACATTTCACGGTCCCAAGTCACTTCCTCCCAATGGTCCGACATAATAGCACCGCATAAGAGAGCTGTGGCTATAAACAAAATTTTACATGAAAACGTAATAGAATATCTTCAGCAATGAGTTATGAATTATAATTCATATTGATTGTGGTTATTAATATCGATATATATCGGGGCAGGAGTCAAGGCGTTTTCCCCGTGTCTAAACTCATGCCTCTCGCCAATGTAAACACACAACAAAACCCTTATGAATTCTGGGTAACGTAAACTGCACATGTGCGTTATAATTCGTTCAATCACAGCGATCAAATTTATTGCTCAAAAGGCGGAAGAATGACATTGATGACATCATTATTGTAAAATTTTATTTACCTGCTAATGACAGTGTCAACGTGGCGAGGAGAAAAATTAAGCGCGGTACTGGACCCCTCGGTACACGCGAAGGCTCCATCCCCGGTGGTGACCAGGCGCCCACTGAAGTGATAAAACTTGGCCGTGACGGAGTAGCCTAGCCGACCAACATTCACGAGCATACACCTACTACTATACTGACGCCGCCGCTGTCGCCGTCAAAAAGGGGTTCGCCGCCCTTTCTCTCATCGTTGACTCGCGACTCCGGAGCCCTCTGCGTCGTCGACGTCGCATTTGTGGAATCGACCGTAGGAACACGCAATTCCCACACCCATAGTGGAAATCAGTCCACTAGGGATGCTGCAATCATCCGAACTCCCATCTCTGATTATACGAAAAAAATAGATTGACCAGAAAATATGAAAACAAATATGATGAAAGAGCAAGCAGAAAGATAAAAAGAAACAACAAAGCACACCCCGATATTCGATGAAATTTGAATAATTTATGCACATCAATAATTGATCGGTAAATCCTACGATATTTCAATTTGTAGAATAATCCCTTGGGACATTAAAAGATCTTGAGATTATTTAATTCAAGTGTACATGAAAAAGTACCGGACATTAATTCAATTCCACGCGACTTTCAAGCCGGATATTGGTTTCATCAGTCTCTCTTTCTTTCCTTCTTTGCCTCATTTTCGCTTTTACTCTTTTCCTCTTTTTCTCTTCAATGGAATTGGCCGTATTATTAATGTTATCATCTTGCTTCAATTTTTGTCTCTTATTCTTTGTTGCAGATGGCGGATGTCGCGGAGGATGGACCTTTCACTAATGCAGCGGCTGCGATATCGCAAGGGAAACGTCATCTCTTAGTACGAGATTACACTGCTGCGGTAACTGCTTTCGCTGAGGGACTTGAATTGTTGTCCAAAAAACATGGCGATTGTGGAGATGAACTTGGCGAACCATATCTTCTTTATGGTCGTGCTTTACTTGGATTAGCACGTGAGGAGGCTGGCGTATTGGGCGGTGGCGTACTGGGTTCCGAAGGTGCGGAGGAGACAGAAGATGTAGATGAAGATATCGATGACGAGGAGGTTGACGATGATAAATTGAGCAATATTGATGAGAAAGAGGGCGATGAAAATGAAGATGATAATGCGCATGATCTCAATAAAACTGATGACAAAAAAATTGCAGAACAAAATACAGATGAGGATGAAGCGAGCAAACCGGTGGAGAATACAGCAGAGAGTGCTCCAGGTTCAAGCAAAGAGGAAATTATGAATAATGGAAAAGGTCCAAATGACGGAAAAAATCGCGATAATATTCCGTCTGGAAGTGGTGGAGATAATGATAATGATGAGGGTGAAGTTGAGGGGGAGGATGTAAATAAAGAAGAGGATGAAGATGATCCTGGTCGTGGTATTGATTTGCAAGTGGCTTGGGAAGTTCTTGAGTTAGCAAAAATTGTATTTTTCAAACGTGGGAAATCGGGATATAAAAATCTTGCTGAGGCTTACAGATTACTAGGGGAAGTGGCGATGGAGAGTGGCAATCATCAAGTCGCTGTATCTGATCTTGGGCAAGCTTTAAAAATACTAGAGAATGTCGAGCCGTATGAGTCACGATCCATAGCCGAATTACATTATCAGCTTGGTCTTGCACACTCCTTACTCAATGATTTTGATGCGAGCATTGAACAGTTTAACGAAGCTACCAATTTATTGGAAGCTAGAATAAAAGAATTGGAGAAGACAAAAGAACCACCCAAGTCTGACGATCCATTTTATACAATTGAAGGCGAGATAAAGGAGTTGAAGGAATTGCTACCGGAAATTCAAGAGAAAATAGTGGACATGAAAGATTTTAAACAAGAGGCATGTCGACTCGTAATCGAGGGTATAAAATCCAAAGTTGCTGGTAGCTGTGCCAATGGCGCTGGACCCAGCACCGAACCTACCTCATCCACCGCCCCATCCACTGCAGCCGACGCAGTTTCACCAAAACAAATTAAACCTGCCAGTGATATATCTCATCTCGTACGAAAAAAACGCAAACCTGAAGAAACACAAGTAGAGAATGCATCACCATGTAAAAAACCAACTCCCTAAATCAATAATGATTAGACATTATTAGATTTAATTGAATTTTTTCTTTTTGTTTCAAGTTTCGCAGTAAAATAATCGCCGAATCATGAATCGAATTTGAATAACGTAGAACTTGACGTGAATTAATTTGATAGAACCTCTTCATTATGAATTTAATCGACATTCTACTCGTCTTCTTTGTGGGTGACACGTTCCAGTGCTAGACGCTAACATGAAGTTAAATTATTACTTTCTTTTTCCTTATTTTAAACATATTTGTCCATTTTTTTTCATGTGTTATATGTGTTTCAAATTTTGACTTCATCTTCGTCAGTGCCTGTCATTTATTACAAATAATTATAGACGTAAGTTTAATGTTTCATTATCAACAAGCTCTTTCTCGACTTTTATTTATTATCATGATAACAATTGAAAGAACTGTAAAGATAATTGTGGGTATATTTTCATCCTGCGCTAGGGGCGCGCCTATAATATGTGTGTTATAAAATATATAAATTGAAGTTTCATCAATAAAAGTTGAATCCATACGTTTTTTTATATGAGTGTATTTTTCAATTGTTCAACATAATATTGGTAATCATTTTTAATATACTTGACAATAATTAATTATAAGGACGGATAGAAACTAAATCAAGTTTCATTTTCATTCATAGCACGCCTAAATAATCCTGATGGACGGAATCCTTTGATAAATTCTAATTACATTAGTAATACCTTACCAATTATCGTTGATTGTACAATCTAATTGCCTCGAGCCACTTACACCTAATTGAATATCATTTCATTCGCCCAAAAGTTCCTCAATGCCATCATCTTTGTCATAGGTAGTTTCGTCTCGTTGAACATTTATACGATATCCAAGTGCTTCTAGCATACTGCTATCGTAATAATAGCTCAAATTAATTGAAGGCACTAAGCGTTTCAACTCTTCAATGGAGGCGCGAGCTTTGTCCACATCTCCAATACCAACATAATGTTGTGTAATAGTTGCGAATAAATCCCCTCGCCGTACAGATTGTTCCAAATTGTTACCGTGTGCATCAATTAATTGTCGTAATTGATATACTGCCGTCTCACTATCTCCTCTATCAAGTGATCTGGAAAAAAAAAATAACTATTATCATCCGAGATAAAAAAAAATCTTAGAATGAAATATGAATATTACGAGTTAAACTAACTTTTTGATATCTAAATAACGTTTTATTGTAGTCATCCGGGTGTTTACAACTTCAACGGCGCGTGTGTGCACCTCACTATCCGGTGCATTAGTTTCTTTAGACAAACATCGTGCAGCTTGATTCAAAGCATCCAATGCCTTTTCATAATTTTGAAATTCATCAATTTCAACTTGTGCACATGCAACATAGAAATTAGCCAATAAATCCATAGCTTTAGCTTTTGAATAAAAATTTAATATATTTTTGAGAATATCTGGCTGGTTTTGCCAATCGAGCGATTGTAGATAATTTCCAGCCATAATATATATATCACGCTGCCGTGAAACTTGAGCGAAAAAACAAATTTTTTCGGTATCACCAGACTTTAAAAGTGCTTTCATTGCTCTCGGTTTGTTTCCAGCCTGCGTAAACTTCTTCGTAGCCAAATGATAATTTCCCTGTTCAAATGCAATTTCACCAATTCTTTCCAAAATCAAAATTCGCATCCTCTCACGCTCCATGTCATTCTGCAGTTTCATAATTGTCAATTTTTCTGCTAAATCTTCAGTTAGGGTAATGTTGTATTCCTCAATTAAATCCAGTACTTCCTTATATTTTTTTCCAGTAGCTAATAATTCTACAGCTTTATCCATTTGGCGATTTTTTACGAAAAAGTCAGCACACTTTTGTATTAATTCAGGATCAGAATCAGCATTAATATCTATTGTTATGAGTTGAAGCGCATCGTATTGTTGTGTAGCAAATGCAAGATCCAATGCTTTTGGAAGTAATGCCGCTTTATGATACAACAATACTGCTTTATCTGGTTGTTCATTTTCTTCGTAATATTTCGCAACGTCAATTTGCGTTTGTCGCGACGCCAACATAGCCAAGGGCCACAGTTCTTCCGTCATTGCATTGTCCTATTTTCATTATCACATCATAGATATTATTAATGAAAACAAAAAAAAATTACATCATTGTGCAAGGTTATACGTTTACGTAGATATATTACCTTGCAAATCCTGATTGCATTGTTATAGGCTTTAGCCATGGTATAGAAATGTACAGCTTGCGAAGGATTATTCATAGACTCATAATGTGCAGCTAAATGATACGCGGAAGCTGCATGATTTGTTTTCGTAACAATATCGCTGACTTGATCTTCACGACCAAGATAACAGAGTAATCTCGTCACTGCCAAAGTGTCCTTTGCATCGTCATAAAGTCTCAATGCACCCTCCATATCTCCCATTGACTCGACATATTGGGCGTGCCAATTTTTAATCTGTCTACAATTATAATAATTGAATAGTTATTGTATTATCGGAATCTGAAAAATGATATTTTTGCATGTTTTCCACTTACGGGCTCTCACTGTTAGTGAGATACTTTTGCAATTCGCACGGTCGACCCAATAACATTTTTGGCACCTCATAAAAATGACAATCGGCCTTTGTATACATATCTATAGCCTTCACAGTGTTGCCTTGTTGCTCTAATGCTTTGGCATATTTGTAATAGCTCAATTTTTCTCGAATTTTATTTTCACTCGTGGCTAATGCAATGGATTCGTTGTATTTATTACGTCCCTCCAACAAATTACCCAAGAGATCTAATCTCCTAGCTTGGCGGAATAAATGTTCAGCATCATTATAAAGTCCCAATTCACTTGCTAATATTCCAATTTTTGCTTCTAAATTCAAAGTGGAATCTAGCATAGCTTCTCTGAGTGATCGTACACCCCTAACATGTTTCATGTGACCCAAACATAGTACAGCCATATCTAATTGCTTCGTTTTAACACACATTTTAGCCAAACTTTTCCATACAGTTTCATTGTTAATTGCTTTTATAGATTTAAATGCCTCATCCATATTTGCCATACTCAAATGAAAACTGAAATCCATAATTGCTTTTTGTGTAGCATCATCGCACGGACCAAGTTCTTCGAATTCTCTCATAATCAAGTTCATTACTTTGCTTCCGCCTTCTTTCACCGTTTTATCTGGACTTAATATTATTATATTTGGTGATTTAACGCCCAATAAACGACAATTAGAATCTTCAATAGATCGAATATCACGAATTGCTATTCCATGTTCGGAAGTAACAAAGAGTGATACTAATACCACATCGGCTTCACTTTTATTATTTACCATCTCCGTTGATCCTTTCATCGATCCTTTTGTATTACGAACTTCTGACTTTTGTGCACGACACACAAGTAATCTCGGATCAATTGTATCCCAACAATGTGCAGTCACTAATCTGGCGTTCGGTTTTGACATTATTGGAAATTCAACATGATCAATCATTTTTTTTTCTGACAGTTTGGCAAAATCATATTCAAATATTTCATCCCCCTCAATATCCCAGATATACATGATTGAACTCGGTAATAAATTTGACATCGCAACAGTAATCGATACACATCGACAATCCAAATTGCATTTTGCATCAATTATTTCAGCAAAATCACTTATTACTTCGTGAACAATTAAAGCTCTCGTGTGTAATTTCGCTTCACGTTTACTCATATCCCATATTTTCAATATTCCGTTCAATGACGCCACCGTCAAATAAGATCCAGTCAATTCCATGGTTATTGGCTCACCTTCGTCTGGTAATGATGGCAAAATTTGTATTATATCACCATTTATTGATCTCAATTGAATGGCGATCGGTGTTAAAATGATCAGAGTCGATACATGAATTAGAATTTTTTCTGTATCACAAATAAACGTTTTTTCTTCAATGAATGTGACCAATGAACCGTTCCTATCAATACGATAAACGGCGATTTGTTTACATGAAGAAACAGCTATGTAGTTGCTGTTGATTGCTAATATTTGAATTTGCATATCACTTTTCAGTGTGTGCATTTGATTACCAATCTGCACCAACAATTGGGTGGGGAATACTTGACTAACACACGTGTTATCATTATACGATGCGCACATCATTTGCTGATGCAGAATAAATACATTTGTAATGCAATTAACAGCGAGAATAGGATTTCGTAAAATAGCACCGCCCCAGGCTAGTTGTTTTACCGTTCCATGAACAATACAAGAATTAGGTACACTCATCCAACCATATTCATCAGTATTATCACCAATATGTTGTCGTTTCCAAAGGAAAATTGTTCCTAAATTCGTACCAGCAGCCAAAGTTCCATTCATCTTACAGAATGAAAGACTCGTACATATTTCTTGAGGAGTTGCCATATTTTCGGTAAGTCCATTCGATGAAGATGGTGATAAAACATGTGCATCACCTGTATAAACATTCCAACATGTGATATCCAATTGTCCATTGAGTATAGCCAAAGTGTTATTAGTTATCCAACACAATGTGGCTCCAATTTTGGAAATATCATTTTTCCCACTTAGTTTAACACGATTGATCTCGCTCAGTCGCCCCGTTGCTGAATCCGACAATAAATAAGTAATATTTAGTCCTTCTGTCATTATGACCAGAGAATCTCTCGTTTGATGATAAAGTAAATAATGTAAATTGAGTCCACCCGTATTGTATACCTCAGTGCATTGACCTTCAGCGTCAATATAATAAATAATTCCGCTTGTCGAACCAATATAAAATGCATGATTATCTTTTCGAGGATGCAATGCAGTTGGTGGTGCTGCGGTTCGCGGTCTCCAGGTGCTGAACAGATTTAATGCACGTTCATCACCAACACCACCAACTTTCTCGGAGTCATCATTAAAATTAATTGCAACATTGAATCCAGGCACCAATCCGAATGCAATATGAATGAATAATTGTTTGAGTTCATGATGAAATATGATAAATAATTCACCACGTGAGTTTATTCTCCAACCAACAACGGATCCTGTTATGTCAGCTGATATCAATATACCACCATGTGGACTCCATTGTATTATTGATATTGAATCTCGATGTGGCGAAACTGTGTTACTGAATTCATTTCCCGTATCACCAGTCCAAACCTTGATTTCTCCTGTTTCCCAACCGGCAATCAACAGTCTACGATCGGGATGCCATCCAAGTGCAGTTACCGGTGCTACCAATTGCCCAGACGCAACATCAACATTCTCAAGTGGTTCACCTTGATCATCATAAACTGTTACGAAACCACCTTTATCTTGTGAATAAGCGGCGATAGCCAATAATGGAATATTGGGATGCCAAATGGCATGTGTATTTATTGACGCTGTTTCGGTATTCTGGACACGAATGTCGAAATACAGAGTCATAATTAAGAGAACGACGCTGTATTAATTCGTGTCAAAATAAATAAAATGTTGAATAAATTGTCAAACACTTCTATTGACAAATTTGGTTAACCATAAATTTGTGTATTGTGTCCATGGTATATACAATATACTTTCATGAGTACGTGTAGTATTTATATTTTGAAGTTATATATCACGGAAAAATCAATTGACTTGCTCCCATACTAGTCAACTTTTTTCATACTAATGTTACATGTCACCGCATATGTATATATATGAATGTATATGGTTTATGTACTAGACATGCATGTATTAGCGCTTGGTGAGGGTGTAGCTGATACAGATATGGATAAAAAATGAGATGGTTTTAAACGGTCAATACTGAACACCCCTGTCTTCATGATTGAATTGATGAAAAGTATCTCGAGCATTTTTATAATGTAGAAATCAATATTACCTCACACATCATTGGTCATAATCATTAACGAACTTTGAAATTGCCGCGTTGTTGATGTACAAAGCGGCCATTTCCATGCTGCGGCTGTCGCGCTTTCTTTCTGTTTTTTTGTTTTGTGCGGGTTGATCATGTGACCATGAATTTTGGAATACCAAAGTGAAGAGTTCTATACTCTAAAGTTCATTGGCAAAAGGCTCTGTTCACATTGAACATGACACAAGCAACAATTGCGAAAAGTATTTTCAACGATCAGTTTTGGAATAAAATACCGTAATTTTAGCAGTGAACATGACCTAAATATAATTTTCCAAATTGATAACCACATAAAAACAAGCACAATTTCGATAGCAAACTCTACTACAGCTGTCATAGAAAAGCACCTTGATCTATGAACAGTATCTCGTCGCTTGAACATGCATCTTATCAGTCTGTTCCATTCATGAAAACGCTACCGATTATTGAAAAAAAAAAGGACGGAGAAAAAAAATCCGTAATTTTACTATTGGTCTCTCAATCTCAAAGTCGTTTCTGATCGTATTCATATATATATATATATATGTTCTAAACTACATTCCCATCATTGAATCATGTATAATTGACTTTTGTTTTAATTACTAACTTAAATAAATAAAGAGAATATATTTATATTGAAATTTAAATGAGTGTAATATCTAATACTCGTCATAACTTCAAAACTTTCGAGAGAAACGAAAACAATTGTTTAATTGAACTGGATTTATATGCTCTCGACAACTCCCTTTTAGACTGATAATACGTACACGTCTATATATATATATATATATGTATACAGTTTATATTGTGGCAACCCTGTGTCGTCTGAATCAGATGGTTTGGCATGGTTTTAGTCGTCTCCAATGACTCAGTGCACGTAATACGAATAGTGCCGTGAATTTGGATTATTTCAGCAATGCTACCGTAAACTTCAGTAAGTTTTCGCAGATAAATTTATTCTTCTTTTTTGTCATTTATCTCTTCTTGTTTTCCAAAAGATATGATCATCTCTCACACGAATAATGTGCCCCCATCAATTTTTTTTCCTGGTATAATTCTTAATGAAAAAAATATTTCCTAATAAAAAATTCATTTTATTCACTTAAAGTTCAAACCACATATAATATCTTATTTATTTTTTCAGATACCAAAAAAATTGCTTCATATTCAGTGATTAAATACACGATAATAAGAGACAAACGAATAAAATAAGGAGAAAAAAAAACAAAGAGCAAATACCATGACAGAGTATAAATTAGTAGTAGTTGGTGCTGGTGGTGTTGGTAAATCAGCGCTCACTATTCAACTCATTCAAAATCATTTTGTTGATGAGTATGATCCGACAATAGAAGATTCCTACAGAAAGCAGGTGAACTGTTATTATTATTTGATCATATAACATGACTATTGTAAACACATAAATAAAAAAACATGATTAAGATCTATCAAGTCGTTCAAGTCGTAAATTATCTGTGGAATGTAGTTATGACTCACACATGACATTAACTATCTTTAATTACACTCAATCGTGTATTGTATTTTGGAGCAAATATTATACACTTGCAATCGCTTAAAATACGTACTGTAGTGAATATTTGTGTCATCTGTTTATTGTTTGTTACATGTATTAATTTGTTATCGATATGTAGGTTGTTATTGACGGTGAGACTTGTTTACTGGATATTTTGGATACTGCCGGTCAAGAGGAGTATAGCGCAATGAGAGATCAGTATATGAGAACGGGTGAAGGATTTCTATTAGTGTTTGCGGTGAATTCCGCCAAGAGTTTCGAAGTATGTAGTGGGAAAATGGAAAAATTAAAACTCACATGATTATATATAATATTAAAATCTTTATGACTCAATACAATATTGTTAATTTTTTTTTCCTAGGATATAGGCACTTACCGGGAGCAAATTAAAAGGGTAAAAGATGCGGAAGAAGTACCCATGGTATTAGTTGGTAATAAATGCGATCTCCAACAATCATGGGCTGTAAATATGACGCAAGCTAGAGAAGTTGCACGACAATATGGTGTTCCATTTGTAGAAACTTCAGCTAAAACTAGAATGGGTGTAGATGATGCGTTCTATACTTTGGTGAGCTATCGAGAATGAATTTTATACCATGAATGGAATTTCTGATTTGTCTATTTATTCATCTCCTATTCATCATCTCTGAACTCTATAGGTTAGAGAAATACGTAAAGACAAAGAACATCGTGGAAAAGAGAAGAGAAAACGCATGCGAGCCGGAAATTCAGGACGCAGGAGACCGAAATGCTGCCTACTTTAACGCACAAAGAACAAAAAACTCACTGACTTGCGCATTGAATATCAGAATGTGCAAACTTAGAATTTAAGAAGCCTTTTGAAACGTCTCGTGAAAATCTGCACATTATACAATTATTGTTCTACTCAGAATATCTCAATCAACAATTAATAGCACAATTTTTTTTCCCTCTATTTTTTTAACATTTACTTCAAATTTATTCCTGACATGAAGACGAAAATTGATTATATGTCAGTGATCGGAATAATAATATTTACAATTGACTTAATCAACGGTATATTGTGTAACTCGATCATGAAAAAGAAATTCTTAGACAACATTGACGGTTCAGTTAAAGCATTACCAATCATGAAGTCCATTGCGCTATACTCCAATGCGCATGGATATATGTTACGCAAATTTTTCATCCACTTTTGTGAAGTCCAAATTAATTTTTTTCTTGAAGAAAATTTGAATAACATTGTCATTGTTAAAGGTGAATAATTTTCATTTGAACATACTTAACTCATAAAAGAACACGTGCATATATGATTTTAACGCTGAACGTTATTCTTGTCTCAACTAAAGGACGAATTGTTTACATGTGCCCATGTAAACAATAGGTTTTACCTTGCCAATACATAAATTTTGATAGTTTATTTGCAGTGTGCGAAGCCCACAACATAGTGTTTTCACTAACGTACATGATGAACATATTATTAAAATTTTTATCGGGGCATCACAATATGTAAAAATAGAATTTTGTTAATTGGTCGTTAAAGACAATTTGTTCTTTATCAATTTATGACCTATTTTAAATTGTTAAGACAACGGTCCTGTGTATAGATACTCATATTTCCCCATATACATATAAAGAGTATTAACATCAAATACTATTCCTCTAGACTTATATGTACGCCAACAAATCAAGTGAAATAAATTTTTTTTATATCAAAAAATCACCAGTTACATGTCACATAAATTAATCGATATGAACTTCCCCCTTGTTATATCGAATATAGACTTGAAAATATTTTATGTGTCATTTAATGGCATATATTGACAAATATGCAACGATGCAAATATGATGTATAATTATAGCTGTAAGGTGAGTCTATTGAATAAAAAATTGTTTCTATACATAAATTAGTATTGATTTTCTTTAACCGCAAAATATATACTTAACAGTTGATACTTCATTATCCAGAAATCGTCTATGAAGGTACTCAAAAAAACAATAACCACTTTCAATTTGATTTTCCTGAATTTTTTTATTTTTCTCATCTTTTTTTCGATCATTATAAAAGAGCAATGAAAAATGGTCATATGCTTATATAACTTTTTGTGTTATTAATAACGGTCGTTTCAACGAAATGTATGACTATTTATATATTTATTATTGTATATGTATACAATATAAATCCATATAAATATGGATATGCATGTACTAAATGTGTATACAGTAAAAATTATACTCTAATCAATTATGAAATCGTAGGCATGTGTGTAAATTGTATATATATGTATATGAATATAAACATATATACATACATTTGTATATAAATATATGCATATTGATATTCGTATATTTATATGCATATATACCACTGTCAGTCTGTTACGTTTAATTGATTAAATTACGCAAATCGTTTGTTTTTTTGTATCATTAAATACTACTACTCATTACATATTATGGTTGTTTATAAAATGTTTTTCTCATGTTTGGCATAATTGTCGTTGATATATAGTTCATTAATAGCACTACCGTATCATCTCCATATACTTTTGTTTATGTTTACTCAACATTTCCGTAACAGTTACGAGTTGCTTTATTGTCGGCTGAAAAAACAAACAAATAAACAACAATTACCATCATTAATATAACTTCAAATATGAAATAATACAATTTTATTCAGCATACTTGTGTTTTAGAGAGTACTTGAAGTTCACGTAAATGCGAAACACAAATATGGTGAAGTGTTGCTAAGTCACGTGCAGTATCAGAAACTTGTGCACTCTTATTTCTCAGATCAACGCTTTCAGATTCTGGTTTTTCATTTACATTCTGCGAGAACGGAAAAAGTAGTTGTTCAATTCTTATATTATTCAAATAATTGAAAATTTGCATGAACTCACCGATAATTGATCGAGGAATACGACCATTCTCTCCTTGTTCTTTAGAATAAAAGGATTTACCACTTCCATATAAGGCTCTTTGCCACCGAATTCCACTAAGTTAGCCAAATTTTGCAGACATTTTGCTACCATAACTAAAGATCTGCGTATAATAATACAGTGATAAGTATATTGGCCAATTGATTCCGTACGAAATCAAACCATTACCTTGCTGCTGCGAGAGGCGGTGGCTCAGCAATTAAATTGAACGATCGGGGATTTAAAATGGCAGGACATAATAAACGTAAAAATATGAAACCACTGACAACACGAGTCCTCACAAGTCTTTCATGAGGCCATTTAGCTACCACTGCTCTTTGCAAACATCCACAGATATATCTTAATGTCTTCGGACAAGCGTCGGGACTTGTGAAAATACTAAGTGTCACTTCATCCAAAACCTAATGAAAATAATGGATGAATCCATGGAATATTTGCTTAATAGGAATAAAAGAATCAATTAAAAGTTATTGATAATTGTTTACTTGTAATAAAAATTCGGCATTGCTGCACGCATCTTCCGGTGAGTCCATCTTAGTTGGATTTAATTCACAACTTTGTTTAGATTCAATCAGTTTAATAATCGTATCACGCAGAGCAGCTTTTAAAAACGAAGTACAAACGGATTTCATATAAAGATCCATGAGAGTAGTTGTGAGACTGGCGGCACGAAATAATGTCGGCGTTTCATCTTCTTTATCCACCTTGAAAAAAAAAACGCATAGTGATGAAATTGGTAGATGACATACCAATATATTCACAAGATAATTCATAATACCAATAAAGAGAAATGATATATACTTCAGCTTGATTCAATGAACGTAATAGATCAGCTTCTTTCCGTTCATGCCGGAATATTCTGAGAAGACTATTTGCCAAAGGCACTCTATCCAAATGACAAACATCAGCCAATGCACGTACAACATGTAATTCTGGATCCAATAATAATTGTTGAAGTGGACTATATTCTTCTGGTGGCATTGCTAAATCGTGTCTATATCGTATACGTAAACGTAACACGCCCCATTCGCCTATGGGAGTTACACCAGAAAGTGGATACCATTCATCCATTTCTTCACCATTTGATAAATTGGCCAATTCTACGGATACCTCAGCAACTTCAGTGTCTTTACTACGTTTGCCCTTATTGTATAACGTTAATGAAAATGACATGACGTCAGGCGGCACATCTTCAAGTATGAATTCTTCATCCCAAATGGGATGTAAGCCAGTTTTAACTTTTGTCCGCGCTACTTTCACATTATTTAGTGCCACGATAATAAATGGATTTGGTACCAATTTATAAGGAAGTCTGTGCGCATCCAAAATATGTAAATGTAATGATCGCAGTTCGCGCAAACGCGCAACTTTTGGTGCGCGTGTCAATTGTGATACACACAATGGTTTCAATGCATTTATCCATTCTTGAGCATTTTCAGAGTTTGGCGCTGCTAAATACGTTATTGTTGCTAAACAAGGTAATGCTCGTTCGACCAATTGAAAACAATGAGGCCTCTCGAAAACACTTTCATGTACCTGAACGAAAAAGATTAATATATAATAAATAATGGTATCCGATACTTATAGTATAAATTTTCATTATATTTTTACCTGATAAAGATACGCGCAGCTCAAATCAATAAGACCTTTCGGTTTAGTCCGTTTCGGATTGTCATATAAATAGAGATGTGTATCAGATGCATCTACCAAAAGTACAAAATACAGCGCCTTCCATTTTTTATTTTTCTCTGATTTTTTCTCCAAATATCCTTGCATTTTTATTCCTTTATTTTTTTTAGCGCCCGATTGTTCGCGACATTCTCGTAATGTCGCATAAATTTTTTCAGCATGCTGGACTTCTCGATTGACGCGTACACTGCCGTCGGGTTCAGTTACCATCGCTTGAACTAACGTATGGCCTTCAACTATTTGCTCTTTTCTATAACGATTTATAACAGCATCAAGACACTCGAATGTTCGGCCACCCATCAGATATCGCACCCCCTTTTTCTCAATTCTAAATCGTTGTATTTGATTATTGATGTGGAAGAATAATGAGTAATCACCTGGGCTATTATCTGAAGGCCTGACCTGTATAAAAATGTTATGTGTAAATATTTAAAAACTCAAACATCATTCACCCAATAATGAATTTTTATAAAAACATTAGTTATTCCAAATTAATTCTCACTAGAAAACTTCCTGGTCCAGCTTTCACTAACATATCCACTGCCTCGCTTTTTGTGACATTAGGATGAAACCAGGAGAATACTGTGTTTGGATCAATTGAATCATCTAGATCCTCGACCAGCTCGCGAAAAATTAAACCCTGTTCGCCAGTTCTATGAGCTGTTACCCAAAGCCAACCATCGCCCATATCATTGTGCACGAAAAATATATCACCTTTTTGAAAACTCAATTCATCAGTGTCTGGCATTTTTGTGTATGGTAAAATAGCAACAATTCGTTTTTTATCATTAACTGGTTCTGGTGGTGGTATTGGATGTATTAGCCGTTCACGCTTTAATAAATCTGAGCAGTGAGTGTAATAAGCCACTAAATCGGATAAACTATTGAATTGACGTCCGCCGATATAATAATCACCGCATACAGCAGTTATTCTGAAGTGATTGATACCAGTTCTTCCTAAATATGACAATACATAGCTTCCTGGTTTTCTATCGCTTTCACGAACTAAATAACTGCCCATTTTACTGGCATCCCAAAGTCTCTCTTCCGCCGTAAATCTGTCAAGTCTTCCATGATACCATCTGTAAAAAAAACAAGAAAAATGTATGCAACAACACATGGGAGGGGGTACATATTTAATATATGTTGATGTACTTGTTCCGAGAGATCAATTAACTTACTGATTCTCAGGTGGTGCGGTCAAAAGAGTGGCATTAGCACTATCCGGTTCCTCTGTTTCATGTGAATCATCTGGTATATTCTCTAAAAAAGGATCAAATTCACTTTCGGCATTTAACAATTCATTTGGTCCGCCGTCTTCACTCCCAGTGCTGGGAGATCCACCTTTACTAGGATGTTCAATCTACAATAAAAAACACATATTATGATCGATTAAAAAGATAAACGAAGTAGTAATTGAATGTGAAAACAAATGAAAGCCAAATGATTTTTTTACGCAAATGTGAACTTTCATTTGTTCACCAGAAATAAATAATCCAGGTTTTCTGACCTTGACACAACTAGACACGCTAGGACCTCCACGTACAAATTCAGCCATTTCAATTGCATCCACCTCTTTTTCGAGGTAACATCAAAATCATATATTTTTATATGTGATACCATATATACTAAAGTCATTTAGAAAACCATTGTTTCTTTCATAACATTACTGGCCAATTTCTGTGAGTAAATTGAGAACAAACTACTTTATCTTTTTGATTTTTTTATCTGACAGTGTAAAATGTATTGACGTTTTCGGCCATCCATTTTACTATACGCACACACAGTCCAATTGTTCACGAGCTCCAAGAACGTGTGCACATGTACATACATGTAGATGTATCCTTGTGTAAGCAGATCATGTTCCAGAATGTGCTGCTGCTGCTCTGCCACTGATGCAGAGTCACACACATTATATACATACCAATACATATTTATATATATATGTATTTATATTCTCAAACGTGCGCGCGCTCCACGCAAAGAATGCGTTCCAAATTTTACGCGCCAAATTGAGTGATTCACAGGAGAAATTTGATGAAAGAATCCGGCATGAAAGGATTTGAAAACCGTAGTGCATGCAATAACAGCATCTATGTACATTCACAAATGACTCGAATTTTATGAAAGGAGTTATATATTACGACGCCAAATATTACACAACTATATACATTATATATAAATATATCTAATACCTCTGTCTGATCCTTATCTTCCTGTATACATTCATGGATATTCAAAAATATATAAACATATATACTTGCATATATTTTCATATTGTGTTATGTTGTAATATATACCCAATCTTCAAATTAGGAAAAAAGTCGCATGCCCAATTATGTAATTGAACGTCTAAGAATAATATAATTATCTATATAACACCGCATAGTTATGTAAAATCAAATGTAATGGACAATTTCTTTGATGTAATTGCATATAAAATGCTATAATAATATTTTTTCATATCTTTTTATATTTATAAACTCTTCTTCCATGATATGTATTCAGATAATTCGATGGTGAATACATATGCAATATTACATCGATAATAAACAAATGAAATTAGTCGGACGTATTGTTGGTATTCCATTGAACTAATTCAAGGAAAATGTAATCATTATGAAGGATGAAGGCTACAGTGAAACTCGAAGGAACATATTTTTTTTGTTGCATATTTTAAAAAGTATATGTATTTGCAGCTGACACCGATCTTATCTTCAACAAAAAATCTAATATAAATACATTCTCTATAATTCAAAACGTCTCAATTTGAAACAGAAACTAAAGTTCAGCAAAATTTTTATAATTGATTAGGGAGGGGACATTTTCTAACTGACTTCCGGTTCGGATAGGTTTCATTATTTCAGATATTTTTAGATAAAGTTGAATTTGTTTTCATAAAATAATAAAACATATCTTTATCTTGAGTAGGAACATGTGTAACTCATAACATCACTATATTTGTATTTAAACCGATGAGTAATACATTATGCACGAGATATATATTGAATTACGCTCCGTTTCTAAATTTCATTATGGTATAATCGAAAAATATAACAACAGATTTCTAAAAATATTTGAAATATTTGCGAGATGCGCATTACTTCCACTTCCTCTAGTTGTCTATGCCTATACAAATGTCTACTTCAAACATTAATATTAATATTTTTTTCTACACTTACAAAAACGTTGTAAACTCGAAATCAAGCGCATGAATATAGAGCAACTTACATAAGGCATGGAAACGAAATACGTTCCAAATATATTTCTCATTATTAAAATATGTAACAGCAAGACGAATACAAGTGTGAAGAACTGAACAAAATTAAACTTTAGAACTTACCTACCCTGCCCTCTGCCGACATTTCATTTTACTTGCTCCGGGCCCGCCATATTTAAACACCAGAGGAATACTCATTATCAATAAATCTTCCGAAAAATATTCGCACTTAATTACTATATCATATTTACTCGAAGTTCCTTTACATTATTCGATTCTTTATTATTCCTTGACTTAGTGTGATAATAAACCGGATTATATTCGTGATGAATCAATGGGGAGGGTAGAAGACATATGTATATAATTGCTGCCGCTATACTTTCACTATATGTACACATTGAAGCAAATTATAGTTGTAGTTTCGAAAACGCCATCTTGATGACATCTGACGCGACTTATTTTCGCTTCTCATCAGTCATCATTACACAAAGTTATATACGTGAATAATGGTGTCAATAATGGAGCCTTTAAGAGAAAAAGCCCTTCAAGAATATAGGAAAAAGCTCTTAGAGCATAAAGAAGTTGAATCACGATTGAAAGAAAGTAAATTACTCGGTTGATTCATTTTATATTCATGAATATTCAACAAACAAAAATAGCCTAACCTCATCATCAATGACATCAACTTATTTGTTTTTTTCTTCCTCTTTTAGTGCGAGAGCATCTCAAAGATCTTACGAAACAGTATGATAAATCTGAAAATGATCTAAAAGCATTGCAGAGTGTTGGACAGGTTCGTGAATATGCACATTTAATTTCATATATTAAATATACATATTCATGTTTATACATTTATCATGATAACTATATAAATTTTGTAGATTGTAGGTGAAGTTTTGAAACAACTGACTGAAGAAAAATGTAATATTACCATCTATATTATTTTCACATAATCCCATTAGTTGATAAACTTTTGATCTATTAATTTCGTTCGTGCACATATTTCAGTTATTGTCAAGGCAACGAATGGCCCACGTTATGTTGTGGGATGTAGGCGTCAATTAGACAAGAATAAATTGAAATCTGGCACGAGAGTTGCTCTTGATATGACCACGCTTACAATAATGCGATATTTGCCACGTGAAGTAGATCCACTTGTTTATAATATGAGCCATGAGGATCCTGGCGATGTTACATATGCAGCAATTGGTGGATTAAGTGAACAAATTCGCGAACTTCGTGAAGTTATTGAATTGCCATTGATGAATCCGGAATTATTCCAACGAGTAGGAATTACACCGCCAAAAGGATGTTTGTTATATGGTCCACCAGGTACAGGAAAAACATTATTGGCACGTGCTGTGGCAAGTCAATTGGACGCTAATTTTCTTAAAGTGGTGTCTAGTGCTATAGTTGATAAATATATCGGTGAATCGGCACGTTTGATTCGTGAAATGTTCAATTATGCTCGTGATCATCAACCATGTATTATATTCATGGATGAAATTGACGCAATTGGTAAATATCATCAATTCATTGATGGACGAAGATTTCTTTGATGTCATGAACACGAATAAATGAATGTTTTTCATAGGCGGCCGAAGATTTTCCGAGGGTACTAGCGCAGATCGTGAAATTCAACGAACATTGATGGAACTATTGAATCAAATGGACGGTTTTGATTCACTTGGTCAAGTTAAAATGATTATGGCTACAAACAGACCCGACACACTTGATCCAGCATTACTTCGACCCGGAAGATTGGATAGGAAAATCGAAATACCGTTGCCGAATGAACAGGCTCGACTGGAAATTCTCAAAATTCACGCACTTCCAATTGCAAAACACGGCGAAATTGGTACGCCAATAAGTGTTCATGTTGACCTCAATGACTAAGTATATATATTGATGTGTTTTTTATTATATTTTATAGATTATGAAGCAGTTGTGAAATTGTCAGATGGATTTAATGGCGCTGATTTAAGAAATGTATGCACCGAAGCTGGATTATTTGCTATACGTTTGGAACGCGAGTATGTTATTCAAGAAGATTTCATGAAAGCTGTCCGAAAAGTTTCAGATAATAAGAAACTTGAGTCCAAATTGGACTACAAGCCAGTTTAATATTTTTCATTGCATACTCCCGAAACTGGGTCGTTGAGATAATAATAACAATAATTATATGTTACCAGTCAGTTTATGGGATTTTTTTTTTTTCCACAAAAATCTTACATTTGTATTTAATAAATGAACAAGTAATCAAATTGATTTATAAAAGAATATTACGAAGATACATTCATTAATCTAGACTTCTTTCTTTCCTGATATTCTTGAACATTGTCGAATTTCCTCTTATAGAGCAGCGGATAAAAACTATGATTTTTCACATGACTTCGTAATAAACTCCATGATTGATTCAACTTCTCGAGATTGCGATTGACTGTTGACCATTCAATAGAAAAATCTTGTTTCATTCGATATACAACAAGTTTACTATCGTACAAAAGCCACAGTTGTTGTTCATGCAAACGACACTCCAGTGGCTCCCCATCTCCAACTATCATTTGTTTGAATTCTGCATCAACATTACAGTCCGCCACATGACCAGATACATAATATATCAATATATTTCCACTACCGTGGAAGCTTGAAATCAAAATAGAACCATGATCATCCCACTTCATTACACACATATGTTTTGCAGGTAGTGTCGTTACAACATGATTCAAATTTAACTCTTCAAGACTGTTATTTAATTTCTTCACTTCATCTTGATTTATTTTAGAATGATAATTCAATGACTTCAATTCTCTTCCATTCTTGTAGTCCCAAAATTTGAATGCACCATCGCCACCAGCCGATACCAAAATATTATCATCATGCGGTATCTGGCGAATATTTGTTACGAATACCCGATGACCCAAGCAATACGATTCAATATTGTATGAATTGGGAAATCTTGATACTCGAATTTTTTCATCTCTATCAGCTGTTATCACGTATTTATTATCACGAGTGACTAATACATCAAGTAACATGGACAAATGGCCAACAATAAGCGTACCTTGGTGATTCAATTCTTCGTCGTTGTCATTATGATACAAATAAACATCACCAGATTTATCAGCAACTACAATATCATTATTAGGGGTAAATTCAACTTGGCTGGCAGCTCTCACAAGAATTCTATTCGACACAAGTGAACAGTCATAACTCCTGTAGACACACAATTGTTTCCGATTTGTGCAAACACAAAAATACTCTCCATCATGAGAATATTTAACAGAGGTTATTCCATGACATGCCTCAATGTCCACATTATTGTGCTGTTTCAAATCCTTGGCAATAGTTATTTTTCCGAGCTCGATAATTGATTCCGTTTCATTTTCATAATTATAAATTAATACATTATCCGAGCTGCACAAAATAACATTTGAATTGTACACGGCGAAACTCATGATTTTATATGTCTATGATGAACTTTTCGAGGTTAGGAATCCATATATGCTTTTCTCACTGATGTTCTGGCGGCAAATATCAATATCATTTTTGGGTATACAATTGACATGAACACGTGGATACGATATTTTGCATTCCTAAATTGCTTAAGAATTATGAATGAATTGGAATCATACAATTCTTCGGTAGGAAGTATAATGCCAACTTTATTTTTTCTTCATCAACCCCATCGAGTACAACATGATAATCATACCCTAAATTAAATAGTTTATCCCACCAAGTGTACGTTTTTGTTGCTCTTTTTTTTGGTGCTCTTTTCCCATATTTCTTTTGAAAACGTACACAATCTCATAAATAATTATACTATAATTGCACAATCATTCATAAACAATCCATTTTCATGCTAAGAAACAGTACGATGATCGTAGTTTCGACAAATATTTCGATTTACAAATTAAATTATTCAAACGTCAAGGTATATATACATTGTTGTTATTGTTTGTACCGATCATTCATTTGAGGAAACATTGTGTTATATGTTGGACATTTATTGATAAATCAGATCTAACGAGATTCGTCGTGATATTTTAATAACAAAAAACGATGCAACGTATCAATTATTTTTGGGTAGATAATGTTGGTGGTGATTATTGTGCTGCCATATCATACATCTACAATCATCTTACGGTATTAAAAACTTGTCCAACATCAGTTATTTCACGTTCAAAAACGCATCAAGTCTTCTTATAAAATGTTTAATATGTGTGACTAATTATTTCTTACCAAGGATTCAAGATATTTGGTATTTCACTTTTTTCATTTTTCATGATCTTTTATAAAAACGACGTCACGTAACGACATTATATACGTTCTATGTAGTTATTTTAAACACATTATATCATAAAAACACATGATCGAGATGATTCAATAAATTGCTCGAACCAAGGTTAGTATTACATACCATCAAGAATAATAATTAAATGTAAAAAATTCCAAACACAACATTGAGATTGAATTGATACAGTAAAATATTGTCTTGCTAAAATTGTTCACACAATTGAACACGCATTTTTGTTTTCATTATCAAGAATTAACAGTTGCATTATCAGACAATTATGATTAGTATAGATGGAAAATATATAATAATACAAACTCATCCCAATATGGCAGACCGGTTTCAATCAAAATTGTATCTAATATATGTAATAAATATACTACTCCCGCGGTTCGCCCTTTTTTTCGTCCATATTCAAAAACGCAAAACATAAATTCGGATACTCTTGGCATCATGCAATCGAGTTATTAAACAATTAGTATCGATAAAAATCGACTGCGATAAATTGCATTTGACTTATAATTCAAGTTGTAACGGCAAGCGATATATGTATATTCAATTTCAAAATTTTCATGACTAATCAATCATAATTATAATACATACCAAGTATCGCTAATAAAAAATCGATAGCGCATTGCGCAATTAATTTTTGACCATAAGTGCCAGCCTGTATGCATATTGGCCCGAATTACTGTGCGAGATCGTTATTTATTTTTTCATTCGTTTCTATCGACAGGTGCTCCATTGATATTGACATCGCGATGAAGAATATTTCGACAACACAAGTGACATACATAACTTGTTTGCTAATTATATGTTATTGTTCCAATAAAATAATCGAAAAATTTCATATTCCAATTCACATTCAGTTTGTTTTCAACTGTAATTTTATTTACTGTAGAATTCAATCATTAGTCGCCCAATATTCAAGCCGAATAATTCATGCAATCTTCTGCAATTTATTTTATGGACAGTAATTAAATGGTCACGGTTTAAAATTCACAATCGAAAGGCTTATTCCAATAATATGACTAGCAACACTTTTCATATGGATAAAAAAAATATCCTTACAGTAATATTCATCATTATTATGTTTTGATTGGTCACCCAAACATATATATGTATAAATAATAAAATGGTACGTACTAATTTTTATGTGTGGCTCATCACTTTATCAGAATAAGTCATCCAATTTAATTCAATTTATTTCATTCTCTGTCTCTCTAAATAACTAATTATTACTATTTGCAATCGTGCATTTCCCATTCAAACTTTTAGTTTATTAGTTTGTGTTCTTTTTTCGTTCTGTTATTTGTATCTGTTAATTTTTTAATTTTTGTGGGGGGGGGTCGATGTAAATCGCCATGGTTCCGATAGATTATCAAAGGGACGGGTTCCAAAAAAACCGACACACTTAACGTGTACATATCAATTAATTTGATATGTGATTATAACTCCTCCACACATCCGAAGCTCGGTTCATTGTCATACATATGGAAGCGAAATAAATGGAGTAATAAAAATTTATAGCATAAAAAAGTTCAGTCTCGTTAAAAATAATATCTACCATCCCTCGGAAAACATGATAAAATAGTTGGTTGCATATCAAATTGGTTGATTCAGACAAGAAGGCAAGCTCATCACAGTGTTCTTTTCGATGAATTCTCATCTTCAATCATGTGTAACAGTAATTTATACTGCGTTACTATTCGGGAATCACGCTTGTAAATCATTGTGTTCATACTTTTGCAGTAAATACATTTATATATCCATGGCATTTGTGCTTGGCAACGATGAATCGTAACCGAAAGCGAAAATAAAAAAGAAAATTCTAAAAAGAATTTGCAGCTTGAGCGCAAAAAATCAGTCGAGGATGTAGCTTTGTATACATGGATGCGAAAAAAAAAGAAAAAATTAATCTCGAAACGTGGCACAGGTGTATCAAATCAAATAACATGATTTTCAGCTGAATTAAAGTAATATCCTATAAATTAGAAGGAGTTTACTAAGATATGTATTTTTTTTGGAACATGGCCCTTCGGTGTTTTCGTTTCCCGCTAAACTCAGATTGCCGATGTGTCGCGCTTTACATACGTATAAATGAAGAATAGTTTAAAAAAAGCACGTGTTCTACTTAAGTTTGGAGTGTGTTCGTGAATTCTCGATGCACTGTGGCCAAGTCCTGAATATATCCGGCTAATCGGGAATTCAACGTATCCAAATTTTGCTTCTGAACTTTGTTTGCGCTCAACGCGAGCTCCAATTGCTCATGTACCACGCTCAACGTGTGGCGAAGTTCTGAATTTTCCTTTTGGAGACTCTGAAACAACAACCAATAATATAAAATCAATTACATTTTTGTCTACCAAATAATAATGATAATTACTATAATTTCATCATTTTCATTATGATATACCATTAAATCCTTATTCTTTGTTGCCATTGTAAGTGCTTTTAACTCCTCATTTCGCGTCCGCAGTTCATTCTCCAACGCCTCCACACGCAACTTGAGCGCTTCACTATTACCTTCCGATATTTTACCGTTCTCCAGATCAGTGTATTTCGCTTTTATACGGGCATTTTCTTCTTTATACATTTGCAACTGTCGCTTCCACTCATCAACATTAGCTGTAGATTCCTGCAATGCACTAGTCAATCGTATATTATTTGTCTTCAACATGGACAATTCAACCTCCCATTTTTTTGCATTAGCTGAACTTTGTGCTAGTGCAAGTTTCAACCTATCGTTTTCATATTTCAACTGTATTTCTGTTGATTGACCACTTTGATTTGAATTAGTTTGTCCTGATTTTCCCTGATGTTGTGGACTCTCAGTGCTTTGCTGTGACATTGCAATTGTTTGTGATCTTGCATGAATAGCATTTCTCAATTCTTCATCAGCTTTGGATTGACATGTACCTGGTAATGGACTACTACTCACTGATGATACGCTATTTTGTGTCGATATCATATTAGCATTAGGATTTGGATTATTCGATGCTGACATGTTTGAATTTATCATGGAAGAATTAGGTGGATCAATTAGATCTTGTTCTGATGAAGGCATGCATGAACGTTGAGTTATTGGGCTGACATTTGCGCTGGTTGATGGCGTGACCGATGAACTATTCGATTGTAATTTAGCCCCAGCTATTTTTGTCGCTTCTTTAACCTCATGAAACTTTTCGATGAACTGAAAAAAACGAAAAGTTACAAATTTACGAAAAATAGTTGTGAAACCATAATTCAAATGGCGATTACAAACCTTGCCCAACTCTGCTTCTGATGAGAATCCCAAACCATAAACAGTATTGGCTCGCACATCGGACCATTGTCCGAATTTCTGTGATGTCTTAGTAAAAGTCATGTTGGGAGTTATTGTACTATTTATTACAGCCTGTAAGTAAAATTTTAAATGGTGGTGAAAAATATCAGTGATTTGATTATACCAATTTTTGATCGAGTCTATCAATTAGTGGTGATAAAATTTTCTCTTGACCTTAGATCCTTCGACAGATATAATCCTGTACAAACTTCTCGTTGAATCGTAGAAAAATGACACAGATACAGCGGCGGATGATGCTGATACCCATGACCTCTTGGTCTTCGGATCTATGTGAAACACATGCGCTTTGCATGTGAAAATTGGCTGCTCACTATAAACAATTTTATGAATTCATACGTGAATACATGTGCGAAGATTTTTATTTTCGAATTTCTCAAACCAAATATATTCACATACATCTATAGATATACTATAAATCCAAAATGAGGCGACGTTGAATAAATAAAATATAGTTCATCCAGATAAGAGATTACGTTCGTTGATGATACTACGTGGTTCATCATCATGTATACTTAGTTCACATTTGATCTATACGTATGTACCGCATATGCACACATTCATTGAGTGTGATGATCGTGATGAGGAGAAAAAACAGGGTTGATCCCATAATCAACATATATGAAGGGAGATCATAAACGAGAGCAAATTCTCACTTCAAGTAAGTATAGCATACATTACATCGCGTCAAGATAAAAAAAGAATATACCATGGTAAGAATGCAAAAAGGAACAGGTCCCTTCATCACATAACATAATATCTCATGATTATTTTCGTTTTGTATCTAAAAATATACACATACGACAAAACTTTTAGCTTACCCCATAGTTTCTTTTCCGGATGTCATGAAAATTGTTACTAAATCTCCAGACACATATGAAAGTCAGATAATGAGCCCGAAACACTTATCAACTATAAATATTCGTTGCAATGAAAAACAAATATTTGATTAACAATATTACAATATAATTAATTTACAATGGAGAAAAATGTTCGAATGATGGTCTGTAAATGTCCCTTCGGTAATAATAAAATTCGTAATAATTTAACCGTTAATTATACAATTTAATAATGTTGATGGTATAGCTGATGAATAGCGGTGAATGCCACGAATAAACAAAAACTTTCGGACGACTTAATTATGAGGGAAAAGCCAGATGACAAAAATCGTCATCCACTGGGGCCTCTTGATTCTCTGTAGTAATCATGAGACAACGTGAACTAGCCGAGCTTCACCAGCACCTGTGTTGAATCGATTTTTCGTGTGGTGCAAGTGCTGCCTTGCTGTTGCTGCAATGTATAGTGATGTATGGTAGATTATACCAATACAATTCGGTATATGTATGAGTATCCGCTACAAAATATACATATATATATATGTCGAACGTGTATACAATAGAAACTTGAAATTTGTATTAATGGTACACATTCGTATATAATCCATACATACGTACGAATATAGATGGATGGAAACAAGAATGAATGAAATCGAGAGGCAAATCCAACAACCAACCATCGTTTTTGTTGCTACACTCTTGTAGTTCATTTGAAACAGATTTTAATATATTGCGAGTAGTGGAGTTGACTATCTCGCAGCCATGGGGCGCTGCATATGCTATACGTAGAAGCTTGTGTTTTCACTTCCGTCATCGTGCGCCCTCACTAGTGGACCAAATTAACGAGTGATAACACGAAATTGGCGTCAATTTTTTCAAAATGTCAATGATAGGTGGAGGAGTATTTTGTGTCAATTTTCCGATGATTTACGCATGCTCGCATCATTATCTATCGAGCTTGCGTTGACTTTTCGTGAACTAACTGAAAATTGACGCGTATAATTCACGTTGACATTCATACTTTCCGATGGCTTATCTGACGGTCGTATTTGTATACTTTTGTGAAAATCGACCCAAAGTCGATGAGAGTCCTGTTGACATTTGGATTCTCACGCCAAATTGACGTCCATTTTTCTGCCGGATTCGCATTTATAGGGTGCGTTCGGGGAGCACGCTTTAAGCGCTTTAAGCATTTTTTGTCGTTCGACTTGGTAGGGCTGCATGAGCGTTATGGTCAATTTACGGTCATATTAAAAATCTGTCAATTTGTCTAAAACTTCAATTTTTCTAAAGCTTCAATTACTCTTCGCACAGACAATAAAGCTATTCCACGGCTGACATCAAATTTTTCACAAATGGAACTGTAATAGTTTTACATATTCTGATCAATGTTTTTATTCAATCGCAAGGTACTTTCATAAAAAGTCACCTATTCAAGTACATACCGATACGAATCTGGCGTTGACATCTTCCAAATCGCTATTAAGAGCTGCTTTTCTGGAGATATCATACGATACCCAGGCTTTGTACGCATTAATGCCGGCTTTATTTTGTCAAGAATGTACCGAAAAGTTAATGGTGACATTCTGCAATCATCAAAGATAACAAATCATAATATCAATAATTTTGTGTGCTCCCTGAACGCACCCTTACGCGCTTTGAGCACTCACGCTTGCGGGCCCGTTCGACTTGGGTTGAGCGCGCTTACAATCGCTTACGCTCACGCCGTTCGATTTGGCGCAATAAGTCAAATGAATGTTGTGAACTGGTAATGGTCAGTTACGACGAATATGGAAGAGAAAATTGTGATTGCCCTGATAAGTAATGAATTATTGGATATGGATAATGAAAGTAGTAGTGATGATGATGATATCACATTTTATATGATGGTGATAGCACTTTTTAATCGAAAAAAGCGTATACGCCGACTCCAAAACTACGTTGAGGAGGTTATATCGTCGTATACGGATGAAATGTTTAAATCACATTTTCGGTATGTCTGTGAATAATTGTTATTGTGATTGTTATTAATTGAAATTATTGATATTATGATTTCTTATCTTTGATGCTTGCAGAATGTTACCATTAACTTTTCGGTACATTCTTGACAACATAAAGCCGGCATTAATGCGTGCAAAGCCTGAGTATCGTATGATATCTCCAGAAAAGCAGCTCTTAATAGCGATTTGGAAGATGTCAACGCCAGATTCGTATCGGTGTGTATTTGAATAAGTGACTTTTTATGAAAGTACCTTGCGATTGAATAAAAACATTGATCAGAATATGTAAAACTATTACAGTTCCATTTGTAAAAAATTTGATGTCAGCCGTGGAACAGCTTTATTGCCTGTGCGAGGAGTAATTGAAGCTTTAGAAAAATTGAAGCTTTAGACAAATTGACAGATTTTTAATATGACCGTAAATTGACCATAACACTCACGCAGCCCTACCTCGCTAGACAAGCGTCTGTGAGCGTTCCAATTTCGTGATTCCGGGTGTTCATGCAAACGCTTATGGGCGCTGTAAGCGACAAGTCGAACGACAAAAAATGCTCAAAGCGCTTAAAGCAGAGATGAGTAGTCTACTCATCTCTGCTTAAAGCGTGCTCCCCGAACGCACCCTTAGAGCGAGAATTGAAAACAATTATTGATGCTATTTGGCACAATCCAATATCTATCTATATATCGATATTCACGTGCTGATTTACCGTATCCCACATTCAGGATTAGTTCAGGAGATGACACAGAAGCGTTTTAAATTATATCCCTATGTGGGTTATAGCCTATTACGTTCAGCTCAAAAATCATATTGGAAATGAAACTTGACAGAATACATTTTGAGGTAATACGGGAGATGGTATGAAGATTTGATATGTATAAAAAAGTAAATTTCAAAATTTTTTTGGAATAAAGCACTTCGGCATTTAATATATAAATGAAACGTTATTTTTCTTGTGATCTCACTGCACCGGAAAATCAGTATATTTCTAATTCTAAATACGTTATATTGATGATTTTATTCATATTTCCAATGATAATAATGATGTCGGCGGTCGGTATTGAAATTGTGCTTCACTTGATATTTTTGTTTATGTAAAGATTGAATCCTGGCATTGTGCCGGCCATTTACATCATTCATATTGATGTGGCAAAAAGTTATGGTCCACATTAGCGTACTCATTCATATCCACCCACCTATTCGCGCACGCGTATGTGAGACACAGTCGTACACCAGCGAATAAAGTTGACTGCAATTTCGATGCGGGAAAAGAAAATAGGAGGAGAAATAAAAATGACAATAATTTCAGCACAGTTTCGTTAATTGTAAATACGACAAAATTTAATCATGTTTGTTTCTTATTATGATTGAATATAAATGATCAAAGATAACAAAAAGAAATTGTAATTCGTGATTTATAGTCCAGTGGATATGCCAGAAAATAAATCAACTTAGTAATACTCTCCGTAATATGGATTTTTGTGCATTTCGGTGATTCAATCGGATTATCATTATGATTGCAAGGATTATCATTTTTGCTTGTAATCGAAAAGAAAAAAAAAATTAATGGAAATGTAAATTTGTTTGATAATTATTTTGCAAATGGGCACGTGATGTGGGAACGAATCTTTGGATCATATATTTTTTTGCATTTTACATGTGAATGTAAAAAAGAACTTGACAAGCAGTAGAGTTATATTATAATTTTCGTGGCGCAAGTAAATCGAATGAAGCAGATCTTAAATATACAAGCATGTTACCTTGGGCCAGAGTGAGAATGAAATCGGACTTTAACTTAATAATTCATACATCTAAACAGCATGTTGTAAGGGAACGTAGTAATTTATAATTCCTTGGACGAAGTTTTTGAAAGCTATCACGTTCGAAAGTCCGATATCTTCAAGAAGATCCCAAATATTATCTTAAATATATCGATATGTTCTCTTATGCGTCATTTTTGAATATCTGTACGATATCTTTTGAGATATCTAAAGGTTATGGAAATCAGTTAACTTTTAGAGATCGATTTAAGAGACAAAATAGATATCATGAATATGATGTCTTTTTGATATCTTGAAACAGATATCTGTTAGAGACCTTTCAGACGATTTTTATCCACGCTTTTTTTTACAATTAAATGAAAGGTTAACAGAAAATAAAGCTTTATTATTTATTTTCATTTTGTTTAGGCTTATTTTTCCTTTTATACAACAAGAAACAAACTTAAAAATCTTATTTAAACTCTGAAAAACTGAAATATTTTTGTAGCATTTTTGATTTTTGAAAAAAAAAAAAATATATTTGCGAGTGCAGTTATGTTGGCTGTATTGTACATCATGTACGAAAGTTAAAACAAAGAAAGATAACGAGACGTCTGAGTGTACGGCGCCTTTGTATTAGAACGGAAATTCGTGCTGATACTGCATTCCAATTGTCGTTGATATTTTTATTCTGTAATAAAAATAGAAAATTTGTTACATTAAATACGGAATTGTTAAATATAATTATTTATATTTCTTTTTAAAATTCGACCTTACTATTACTTTTAGGGATGAGATCGTTGGCATGTTGTAGCCATGCTTTTATGGTTTTCTGTCCCTCGTCGATCGTCGCGTCCTTCCATGAACTCATAACACTTTCTGAAAAATGAAAGAACAATTTGTTTGAAATGAGAAATATCTCTTTTTTTTTACTACAATTTACAGGTTTTATATTAGAACTACAAACAAAATATTCATGTAAGTGATAGAAGAATAGGGAAGAAATAGTACACGTTACATACCAAGGAACATACCAAGTAAAAAATTTCTTCTAGAATAGGATAAAGTCGGCTTTTCGAACTTTTGGCGATCGGTAAACCATCGATATTAATGTTCAACTGGATTTCTCCGCTCATAGAGGTAATATCGCTCACTCTACGTAGCTGGTCAAATAACGCGTTTTTTAAGCCGTTGTGAAAGTACTCGACTGGTGTTACTTTCCGAGTTGAAATTCGTTTTGGAGTACTCAGTAAGGTTCTCGGATGAGCGGGTAAGCTTTGAATCTCTTCGATGCTTCAAGTAGATTTAAGTTCTTTTAAAAGAGCTCCCGTTGCTT
>OY292408.1:6610000-6615977 GCA_958496275.1 Zele albiditarsus
AAATCATTGCCTAACAGTTGATAAATAAAAACAAAATTAGTGTATCACGTAGGTGAAAATTAACAATATATGATCCACATGTGCATTATTTTCTAATTTATTTTTAATATTATTGTATAAATAACGATAAAGTTTGAGTATTATATGGCGATCAATAAATAAATAAAATTGTTCATAGATCAATTCATAGTTTATGTTTGTGAATATAATAAAGACGATGAAACTATTTAATAATTCGAGTATTTCACATAGATATCAATATAACAGTGAATAAAATGATACGTCCCAAATAATTCAAAGTGAATATTATCTACAATGTTCTTGAACCATGATTTTCCATCACACCGTGATTTCCAAAATGATATTTTGAATAGATATTTGAAAACTAAATAATACTACATGGTGGAATTATGATTGGAATAATCGCTCATGTTAATCACTAATGTTATTATTACGAAGTTTTGTTGCTGGCAATCATCACAAATAATTCGATAATACGAGAAGTTTGACACCATGTAGTTTGATATGGTGTCACAACAGTATATAGGTGACATTCGCGCGCGGAACGTATTACCGAGTTGTATTATTTATAGTAATAAGATAAGTCCAATTTGTACTTGAATTAAAATCATCAGTAATATGGATTATTGCCATTATTATTTCGGTATTTTATTTCAAAATTATTGCATGAAATGTGAACAAAAATGATGTATCACGTGCGTAGAAATTTCTAATACGCCATCTTTGTTTGTGTCATTTTCCATTCTATTTATAATATTCGTTGATAAATAACGATGAAATTTTAGTTTTTATGTAGCATTAAACAAATGAATTCCTTCGTACCATACCAATATGAAGTTATTCATATTTTTATGTACTATTTACTCATCAATCGTTAGTTTATGCTCGTGAGTATAATGAAATTGATGGAGATGTTGAACCACTCGAGCATTTTATGTGTCTATATCAATGTGACAGTCAATAAAATGATCTGTTTTGAATAGTTCGATGTGTATATTATCTACAATGTTCTACAACCTTGATTTTCCATCACACTGCCATTTTCAAATTGGTATTTCGAACAGATATTCGAAAGCTGAATAATAAAATATAGTGGAATTATGGTTGAAATAATTTGTCACAATACAATCAATATCATTATTATCTGGTATCATTGTTCCAATCATCATGAATATTTCGATAATACAAAAAGCTTGATATCATGTAGTTGAATATAGTGTCACGTCAGCATTGAAGTGAAAAATTGATGTGCCTTTTTTTGAACTTAATAAAAGGAAAGAAGAATAAATGAATCAATAGTTTTGACTAAGTTTCAGAGGCAACAAGTTTCATTTAGCTAAATATATACATAATACACGATTATAATTTTTACGTCATGTTCGAAGTCGAATGTACGAAAATGAGTTTTATCATTATTAAGACACAACTCTGCATTTCACACATAATTAAATGATTCATAAAATGCATTAATAAAATGGCAATTTCTTTGGCCGCATCTGATTGCCTACAGAAATAGGTCAATACATCAGAAAATCACGCGTGGGGATCCGACGGCAAGCGGTTGTCTGTGACCACTCCACTTCACGCTATAGATATACTAGCAATAGTAATTGCAACTGCATACCACATATAAACTAACGATGCGAATGATGAAACAAAAATTACATCACATCAGTTAATTTGATTGACTGTCTGATTTTATCCAATATTATTGAGCTTCCAATTTTATTTTGCATGGAAAATTTTATGATAATTCACTTTATACATACGCGATACTCGATACCACTACAAAATATCTAAATATTAATTATTCATACACTTTTCACTCTCGAATAGTCAAATAATTTCTACTACATATCACAAATGAACTGACAATGCAAATTATTAAAAGGAATACTTGTCAATCCTAGTAAATATTCGAACTCAATTTATTCGATTGCCCGTGTAAATTTTAGTTCCGTTACTAAATGTGTATTATAATAGAATTACTTATGTGGATTCTTAATACTGTCGCATACAGCTTAAAAATTATTGACGTAATATTGATACAAATTCCGAGAAAAATTCATTTTAACAACTTCCGTCCAAATAAATACATGCTGTTCAAGTACTAAAATTACAATTTATATAAATGTAACGACGAAAATGTGAGAAAAATTCGTATCGCCTACGTGAATAAAGACACATTTTATATCATACAAATCCATTTTCCAATAGATTTTGTAGATTGATTCATCAATAACAGTGTAATAAGGTTTTGTGTTAATTCATATCAATAATCTCGTTCATATAATGAATACATCCATTTTTTATCAATATTGATTACTATAGATTGTTAAGTCTATATCGTATACCAGGGTATCATGGCATGACAAATTCATTGATCAGTATAATTTATAAAGTCGCGATATTCGTTTGTTTGCTTATTTGTCTCTTCTCATTGCGACAAGTGATCGTCAAACAGCTGCCGTTACATCCTGCGCGTCATACGTCCACACTTTCCAACTCATACTTCTCTCACTCTTTATCCGTCAACCGATAGCTCAAGCCAAGCCAGGAATATTATCCATTCTCTTTTCATTCGTACTCTTATTTCAAACTCACACAGAAAATTCAAACGTAGCTTCCCATACATGTATGAGGACAAATATTAAATGAAATTGATGGAATATTCATATTTCTGGATTACGAATCATGTTATTGATTAAAAATAATACAATTCAGTAATTTATCTGTTAGTGCTAGATAAATATTCAAAAGTCATTTGAAAAAATGGATATAGTGATTATAACACTTCGTCTGTAAACCGGGGTTGTTCGTGCCCGGGCGAAAACGACACCGGTTTGTGGGGGGGGGGGGGGGGGGGGGGGGGGCTCCGACCATCCTTAAAAAAAGTTGTGTAGGAGCGGGAACTGACGCCAAGTTTCAAACCGTTAGCACCTTTCAAGCAGGGACAGTGAATGCACGAACTTGGCAGTGGACACGAACGACCCCCGTTTACAGACGGCGTATCCCGTGTAGGAATCTACAACAGGTTCAGCATTGGACCTTTACTGGCATACGGCTATTCAATAATGGCACAATACTAGCTGCCAAGATCGAGCTGTTACTGGATAATTGCTGGATGATATCTCTCGTCCAGCATTGGCAGCTACTGTTGTCCTATTATTGATAAGAGTACTGGGCCATCACCAAACATTATACTGGCCCAATATTTAAAATATTCTTGGGCCATTAGAGCATTACTGGCAATTCTACGCAATTATAAATAATAAATTAAATGATTGACATTCAACATTTATTATTATTTTTATATAGTGATATGGATTATATATATAGAGACAGAGATATGTAGAGATTACATAGAGATCTTTCTGCGAATGAGATTATCTCTAATCAATTGCCCACCGCGAAATTATTCATACGGCTCATCATTTCCCTTCTCTCGTTGCTTACGACCTCCTTCGCGATCGACAGCAGCCGACAACCACCGTCCAACTATTCCTGGTAGAGTTTTGCCATCATCACCAAGCTATTCATATATGACATCTGTAGCCCATCAAACGGAAAAGACGCATATAAATTATATACGTGTATTAACAGAACAAACGATCGGAATTATTTCACTATTTGCCGCATAAATGCGTACACTGCTTGTAAAAATGAGACCGATAATGTTTCGTCATAGATCACACCGCACTACATGTAGACCGACAACTGACGACTGTTTCGGTGAAAAAAGCGCGGGCAGCGCGTCTTTGTTTCACTATAGCGCTCGAAGAGCGTCGAGGGGCACAACACGTTTTTTTTCGGAATATGAAATGTTCTTTATTCGAATGCGAGAATTAGTTATATATATATGAAATTAGACAGGGGAAACTCGAGCTGCCCTGATAATTTTAAACGAATAGTCAATACTTCGTATAAAAATTGTTGACGTGTATTAATAGAACGGGCGATTTAGAATATTTCACTCTTTACAAAATCGATGCGTACACTTTGCTTGTAATAATGAGACCGTGAATGTTTCGTCGTAGATCACACCTCACTACGCGTAGACCGACAATGTCGACTGTTTCGGCAAAGAATGCGCGGGCAGCGCTTCTTCGTTTCACTATAGCGCTCAAAGAGCGTCGAGGGGCACAACACGTTTTGTTTTCTTTTTTACATTGTAAGTCACGACTTTTCCGGGAGAATCTGTATGTACAAAAATACGGGTTGCCGAGAAGCTCTGTCAACTCAGACTGCGTCAGATTGCATATGGGAAGGTCGAAGAGACGAAGTGATTTTGGGACAATGCCAGTCAATAATCCTCTGTCTTTCACCGACAGTTTTTTTTTATCTACACAACTCAATTGAACGCGTTTTTTTCTCAACAATCCACTGTATCACAAAAAATACATTTTAACTAATTATAAAGTTAATTAATTATAATGATAACAATTTAATCTCACTATATAAAATATTTGATCGAATGAAAATATCGCAAGTGGCCTCATAACCGGCCCATTTACGGTGCATATCTTTTCCCCATTAAGAAAATGCTATAAGAATGAAACATATATATATGTTTGGAATACGTATGTTGCCCTGCACTGGCGGATTATTGAGAAAAATGAAAAAATTATTATTCATAACTTTTAATGGCGTTCGATATCTAGCCATCGATGGCCCAGCATTGGGATGGAAAGCTTGGGCCATTATAGATAGTCGTATATGGCCCTAGTCTTGGCACTGTTGTCACGTCTATGCTTTCCTACACGGGATATAAAACAGGTTATTTCATGACCCTTTTTTTTCATATTCCGAATCAGTGGGTCCTCAATATGCTTACTGAATTTCTTGTAATTTTTGTACAGTAAACAAATAAATGGAGCAGCGGTCAGATATCGCGGTGACGCGCGTACTGCGTAACCGCGCGCTGGTTGAGCATGTGTTTGGAGGGGAAAATAGCGATGAGGAGCCCGACCTTCTTGAGAACGCGGACGTTAGTTGTAAGGTCATTGTAAAAACTTGTAAAAACAAAAAAAGCCGTTTCTTTTGCTAATAAAATGCGTGAAAAGCAATGCATTGTACATGATTTATTGCCTGTTTACATGTCTAAAACTTAAGCAATCAGCTTCAAACAAACGGTATAACATTTTTCCCCTAAAGCTACACTATTCCCCTTCAATTTGTTTTTTTTTGCGCTATATTCATTTCTCTCTGAGTTGCAATTTTTTTCGTAATTTAAAATTTTTTCCCTGATTCATTCATTTGTTAAACAAAAAATATTAGAACAATTAAATTAACGGGAATTCTACGATTGATCCTTCATAATGCATGTTTGGAACAATAGCATGAATTTTTTCAGAATTTTTTGAATGCATTAAGGGGGAGAAAAACCGGCAGGACGCGAAAAACCCCCGTTTACAGACGGAGTGTGCCGAAAATACCATAACAGACGAAGTGATAATAATGCAACGTGATACAACTTGCCTTCTCGAAATTTGTCTATATATTTTGTTTATATATTTTCTATATATATTTTGTCTATATATTTTTTGTTAGTTCATGGTTATTTTACATGAAGAAGTGTATGATTATTCACATTATATAGACGAAATATGAATCATTCTTTCACTTCCCCCCCTTGAATAGTCAAGAAATTTGTACTGCATATCATGTATATCAAGTAACCTGTTTTACATGCGCCGTCTGTAAACGGGGGTCGTTCGTGTCCACTGCCAAGTTCGTGCATTCACTGTCCCTGCTTGAAAGGTGCTAACGGTTTGAAACTTGGCGTCAGTTCCCGCTCCTACACAACTTTTTTTAAGGATGGTCGGAGCCAGCCCCCCCCCCCCCCCCCCCCCCCCCCCCCCACAAAACCGGTGTCGTTTTCGCCCGGGCACGAACAACCCCGGTTTACAGACGAAGTGTTATAATCACTATATCCATTTTTTCAAATGACTTTTGA
>OY292408.1:6621177-6628677 GCA_958496275.1 Zele albiditarsus
ATTTCAGTTTTTAACAGTCAATGGCAGCAATTTTGATTATATGTATTGCAGAAATTGATGACTATATGATATGGAATGCAAGCGTTATTATACTTTGTAGCCCATCGAGTCGTCAATCATTATATATTGCAGATGCTGGATGATGTGTACGACATAAATATATTTTATGGCCGGTCGTCGAGTCCCTGAGCTATATTATTTAGTTGAGAAAGGACAGATTTTGACTGGGTTGCCATTTAATGTGTTGTTCACGTTGTTCCAGACATTTTTTAATGATTGCTCACGCGCCGATGTTATAATGTGGCAAAAATTACATATACGCTTACTGCTGTATTTTTATTATATAGTGGTTGCATTTATATCATTGATACTTTTTTTTCTTGCATTTTGTGTAGCCAATTGATGGATGTAATTCATAATTGACGACCTCAGATTAGGTGAGACTACCCGCTGAATTTAAGCATATTACTAAGCGGAGGAAAAGAAACTAACTAGGATTTCCTTAGTAGCGGCGAGCGAACAGGAATTAGCCCAGCACTGAATCCCGTGGTGATTGCCACTGGGAAATGTAGTGTTTAGGAGGATTTACTTCTGTGGCGTATTCTCGTGTCCAAGTCCATCTTGAATGGGGCCAATTACCCATAGAGGGTGCCAGGCCCGTAGTGACCGAGACGCGTCTCAGATAAATCTCTCCTTAGAGTCAAGTTGCTTGAGAGTGCAGCTCTAAGTGGGTGGTAAACTCCATCTAAGGCTAAATATAACCACGAGACCGATAGCGAACAAGTACCGTGAGGGAAAGTTGAAAAGAACTTTGAAGAGAGAGTTCAAGAGTACGTGAAACCGTTCAGGGGTAAACCTGAGAAACCCAAAAGATCGAATGGGGAGATTCATCGTTAACGCGTCTGGTATATGTATGAGTTGCGATACGAGTTATCCTTGTGATAATTCTTGTACGTGCTTGTTCATTTTATTGCTAGATGTGTCGGCGTGCACTTCTCCCCTAGTAGGACGTCGCGACCCGTTGGGTGTCGTTCTATGGCCCGGATGGTAGTCTTTAATTTTTCAAATTGAAGACCACCGGTGACCTGATCGGCTGCCCGGCGGTATTCGCACGGTAATGAGTCGCATTTTAATTTGCGTCAAGCCCATCGCAAGCGCGGTTAGTATTCTGGTAGTGCGGACTCAATGCCGTCACTGGAGCTAACCAGCTGTTGGTTGTATGGTGTTCTTTGACTGACTCGATAATTAATTACCGGTCGGCGACGCTACTGCTTTGGGTACTTTCAGGACCCGTCTTGAAACACGGACCAAGGAGTCTAACATGTGCGCAAGTCATTGGGATTCATTTTATAAATTAAACCTAAAGGCGCAATGAAAGTAAAGATCGTTCTTGTAATGATTAAGGGAGGATGAGTTGCATTACGATGACAGCTCCGCACTCCCAGGGCGTCTCATTCTCATTACGAGAAGAGGCGCACCTAGAGCGTACACGTTGGGACCCGAAAGATGGTGAACTATGCCTGGTCAGGATGAAGTCAGGGGAAACCCTGATGGAGGTCCGTAGCGATTCTGACGTGCAAATCGATCGTCGGAACTGGGTATAGGGGCGAAAGACTAATCGAACCATCTAGTAGCTGGTTCCCTCCGAAGTTTCCCTCAGGATAGCTGGCACTCATTATTATAAAATAACGAGTCTCATCTGGTAAAGCGAATGATTAGAGGCCTTGGGGTCGAAACGACCTCAACCTATTCTCAAACTTTAAATGGGTGAGATCTCTGGCTTGCTTGAATTTATGAAGCCATGAGATTTCGGATCAGAGTGCCAAGTGGGCCAATTTTGGTAAGCAGAACTGGCGCTGTGGGATGAACCAAACGCTGAGTTAAGGCGCCTAAGTCGACGCTTATGGGATCCCATAAAAGGCGTTGGTTGCTTAAGACAGCAGGACGGTGGCCATGGAAGTCGGAATCCGCTAAGGAGTGTGTAACAACTCACCTGCCGAAGCAACTAGCCCTGAAAATGGATGGCGCTGAAGCGTCGCGCCTATACTCTGCCGTCAGTGGCAAATGAAATGTTATATATATTTTATGTGTATACATTATTAAGCTCTGACGAGTAGGAGGGTCGCAGCGGTGTGCGCAGAAGGGTCTGGGCGTGAGCCTGCCTGGAGCCGCCGTTGGTGCAGATCTTGGTGGTAGTAGCAAATACTCCAGCGAGGTCCTGGAGGACTGAAGTGGAGAAGGGTTTCGTGTGAACAGTTGTTGCACACGAGTCAGTCGATCCTAAGCCCTAGGAGAAATCCTATGTTGATGATGGTGTTTTGATTATAATATTATTTTTTAATATACACCCATTGGGCGAAAGGGAATCCGGTTCCTATTCCGGAACCCAGCAGCGGAACCGCATACAATTCGGGCCCTCGCAAGAGTGTTCGTCGGGGCAACCCAAAATGACCTGGAGACGCCGTCGGGAGATCCGGAAAGAGTTTTCTTTTCTGTATAAGCATTCGAGTTCCCTGGAAACTTCTAGCAAGGAGATAGGGTTTGGAATGCGAAGAGCACCGCAGTTGCGGCGGTGTCCGGATTTTCCCCACGGACCTTGAAAATCCAGGAGAGGGCCACGTGGAGGTGTCGCGCTGGTTCGTACCCATATCCGCAGCAGGTCTCCAAGGTGAAGAGCCTCTAGTCGATAGAATAATGTAGGTAAGGGAAGTCGACAACATGGATCCGTAACTTCGGGATAAGGATTGGCTCTGAGGAGTGGGACGTATCGGGCTTGGTCGAGAAATGGGTTTGGCTAACGTGCCGGGCCTGGGCGAAGTGAATGAATTTTATTCAGAATCTGAGCTCGGTCCCGTGCCTTGGCCACCCATGGAACTTCCTTGCTATGAAACTTTTATAATGTTTAATCGCATTGTAATTGACTTCTTCGGTCGTTATTTAACGCTCAGCTCAGAACTGGCACGGACTAGGGGAATCCGACTGTCTAATTAAAACAAAGCATTGCGATGGCCCTCGCGGGTGTTGACGCAATGTGATTTCTGCCCAGTGCTCTGAATGTCAACGTGAAGAAATTCAAGCAAGCGCGGGTAAACGGCGGGAGTAACTATGACTCTCTTAAGTGAAAGACACGTGCAAAACTGTGCTCTGTAAAGTTTTGAGAATAATTCATTTTCGGAGTTCAGTGGACGTGTGAATTTGGTATCAGCATATAGACAAAATTGGTGCGAACATTTTTTGATAATAAGTTCGATTGAAATTAATGTATATCGCGCAATATTCGTGCTGAAACTGTGAACATTTTGCCGGCAACGTGGTTCGATCAGCTGTTTTTTTTCTGTGGCCATCTTCCCTAGGGAAAGTGACCGAGGCGACAGCGGATTACACCTGAACTACGTCCAGTGAAGTGGCGCCAGCAGCCAACGAAGCCGGTAAGGCAAGTTTCAAGCTCACCATCTTTGTCGATCACATTGGCACAGTAGATTCCTCTAACGCCGCCGATAGTGAGTACGCATATACGAGCTGCCGGTAACATAGAACTATTTTGTTTCTTGAGTTTTCTACTTTTGCCTTGTGAGCTGCTAACTACTGTCGGTATCTTCATATTTCACTTTCTCCTTGCTGTCGATCAATTACCACCTACAAACGTCTATCGGCTCTGTAGTGGAGTATCTTATCAATTGTCGCTTTTCGCTGCATGGTAATTTACCCGCATACGAAACTCTTTCGCAACACCATAGATGGCTGTAAAATACTCATTTTTGGTTGTGCCTACAATTACCAAATAGAAATGCCGAAATCAACGCAAGATAGTAGCATTCTCTCTTCCGAGGCGTCTTTTGATGAGGAAGAACTAAAAGTCTTAGCATGTGGCAGAGGTGTAAAACGCGGTAGATCATTTTCAGCATCAGGGTTCACAAGTTCTGGCGGCGCAGGCGCAAACTTAGCATTATCACTAACTGCGGATCAAGTACAACATATGGACCACGAACTCAAAGCAAATCTCGATAAGCTGGAGGCTAGTGCCCCAACGAAAGAAAATTCTGCGAGACGTGAAGCAATAGCTGACGCTGTTAATTACTTTAGATTTGCATTTGACAGAATATCAAAAGCGTATATTAATTTAGCGGCGCGCACGGAGGAAATTGATGCTATTAGGACTGCCCTCTTGAATACAATAGGAGGCCTTAGGAAATTTACGTTGAAGAAGAGCGAACAACTTTTGAAGGATGTGCGTGACATTGTACATGATGAAGTAACTATTGCAATGGATGAAAAATTAGGCCAATTATCTGAAAACGTCGATGAAGCTAGGAACTTATGCAATGCTGAAGTGACTAGAGCCGTGGCGGGTGGTTTGAATGATGTTGTTCAACAGGTCAAAGATGTCCTTGACGCACCGCGAACCACAACAACACCATCATACGCGGAAATGTCGGCAAAGCGGATTGAGAAAAGTCGCTCGATAACTACCGTACGCATTTCGAGGAATCAGGAGGTCCCGATTGGTGATTCAATTGAATTCATTGTAGAGCCAACTAAAGATCAAGCTAATCGGTTCAAGTCAGCAGACGAAATAAAGCAGGCACTGATCAAAAATATTAATCCGGCGCGGTACAACATGAAAGTCCAGCGACTTTTCCCACTACGGAGTAGAGCTGTGAAAGTAATCGCGATGACTGTTGATCTAACGGCGTTAAAATCGGCGGATGAACTCAAGCAAGCGGGCCTTTGTATCAGGGAGAGGGCCAAGTTAAATCCTAGGATAATTATTCGTGACGTGCCATGCGAAACTTCGATGCAATTGCTCCCAGAACTCATATCAAGTGCCAATTTGGAAGATGTAGATCCGCGGGAACTCAAACTAGTATATGTATATCCGAAGAAGAGGAGCCGAGACTCAACGAGCGTCGTTCTAGAGACGTCACCAAAAGTTAGAGCGGCATTAATGCAACTAGATCGCGTATATATTGGATTTGCCGCGTGCAGAATTGAGGATCATGTCAGAGTTGTCCAATGTTTTAAATGTCTCAAATTCAACCACATAGCGAAAGATTGCCAAGAACCGACTGAAACATGCGCACATTGTATGGGTAATCATGAATCCCGGGCCTGCCAGCCTAACAATGCGTTATGTTGCCGCAACTGTCATGAAGCCAAGTTGCCTGATAAATCACATTCTGCCCTTGATACAGAAAAATGTCCCATTTTGGCTCGCAAGATTACTGATAAAGCGCGTTCAATAGAATATATTACCAATGGCGGATCCGAGTCATAGAAACACGCAAACTAGCAGTGCTGGGGAATACGCCCTGCCGACGCCTCAACAGGTGCCGTTGGCTGAACACTTACGCCAACAAGTCGGCCACGAATCAACATCTCGTGATAACCAAATAAACGTTTCGTTTATCCGTACGACGGCGAACGATTCCGCTGATGATTTACAATTACACACAAATAATAGTGAAAGAGAAGGTGTCACCATACCATCTCTCAGCGGAAATATCAACCCCTACCCTAATTCTAATCCTCACTATATTCATAATCTTAATCCCGTAATTAACCAACACATAGATCAACATCGACATGTACTTCAACAACAAGACCAAGCCGGGACTAGCCAAAACACAAGAGACACTGGTAACGCTGTTAGACTAAAATGCCCACATTGTAGCCAGACCTTTCGATGCCGTCGTGGACTCGGAGTACATAAGAAATTTAAACACCCAGATGAAGCCAACGCTGAAATAAACTTGAAAAGGACTAAAGCCCAATGGACTGATGAAGACAAGCGACGCATTGCACAACAGGAGGCGCTAGCGCCGACAGGAATCAGGAACATAAATGAATATCTACATGCTAGAGTCAAAACAGATGTTCCCAGAACAGTTGAATCATTTAAGAGTCTTCGTAAAAGACCGGAATACAAGAGTATGTTCAACCAAATATATGCTCAAATAGTCGATCAGCGGTGCACTAATCTAGCTGTCAATACAGAAGCTGCTATTCCTGAAACTGAAGCTAGGGCATCTCACAGTACGTCGCAATCTCAGGACACTGTATTTACTTTGTTACGTTCAGAACTAGAATCCCTTCAGTCCGGAACCTACCAAGAAGATGGTAAAACTTACTTGTTTGCTGCAATTGCGGATGTTTTAGAAGGTAACTCGCCCGAGCTAAACCTCTCCCAATGGTTCCATGCAACGTTACACAACGACAGAAGGGCCATACGCGAAAGTCCACAACTTAACAGCAACTCTAACCCTTATCGTGACTCCAAGCGAAAGAAGAGGAGGAGAGAATATGCCGCGATACAAACTCTGTGGCGCAAGAATCAGAGTAAAGCTGCAAAGAAGGTTCTAGACGGCGACACAGAAGGTGGCAGTCAACCCTCTTTGGCCGAACATGATCGCTACTGGCGGCTTTTGATGCAAGCACGGCAAGATGATACTGAGTGGTCTTCTGCAGAAGCACCGGTCACTTCCGAGATATCTGTGTTTCATCCGATCTCCATAGCAGATACTGCCCTGTACAAACCGAACACCAGAACAGCAGCTGGACCTGATGCATTGGCCACAACCACCTGGATAACCAAGGTGCCTGACAGAATCAAAGCAATAATTATGAATATCATGATTGCAAGTGGAATAGTACCAGATATCTGGAGTGCGTCACGTACGGTTCTCATCCCTAAGGAACCAAACTCGTTTGACCCAGCTATGTTCAGACCTATCTCAGTGTCATCAATTGTTCTCAGGCACTTCCATCGCATACTGGCTGGCAGAATTACGAAGCTGAATCTATATGATTCTAGGCAACGGGCATATATTCCAGCGGACGGAATTGCAGAAAGTGTGGCGATTATATCAGCGATGCTTGTTGAAGCCAGGGCAAAACGTAGGCAGCTCCATATCGCCTTCCTTGATGTGCGTAAGGCATTTGATTCCGTCAGGCACTCGTCAGTTCGCGGTGTGCTACAAAAAAGAGGCTTTCCCGATGATTTCGTCGAATACATTTGTACACTCTACAGAAACGCGACTACTTATCTTGAAGTCGGAAAGAACAAATCAGATCCTATTCATCCCACACAAGGCGTTAGGCAAGGCGATCCACTATCAGCCCCTATTTTTAATCTCATTATTGATGAAGTGCTTCGTAAAATTCCTTGGGCTGTTGGATTCAATCTTGGAGGAGTGATGATTAACGCACTAGCTTTTGCTGATGATTTAGTTTTAGTAGCGAGCTCACAGGCAGGGCTTCAAGAAGCAGTGGATGTAGTCAATACCGAGATGGAGAAGCATGGACTGTTACCCAATCCAGCGAAATGTAAATGTGCATCAATGATTCCTTCCGGAAAGGACAAGAAAGTAAAGGTGATCACTGGCCCATGGCTCCGCATCGGAGGGAAGTTAATCTCTCAGATCGGACTCAACGATACCTGGGAACACCTTGGCATTCAATTTACCACCCATGGGCCAAATTCTCCGTCAACCGAAATAGAAC